>JAWQFJ010000300.1:83627-88496 GCA_034096865.1 Theodoxus fluviatilis | reverse complement strand
TGGTGGGTAGAGTAAACCAAGATTGGGAAAGGAAAAGTTTATTCCTGTCGGGTTGGGACTTGTACATGACAATTTTATTTCAGTTTGGAGATGCACTTGGAAGGTCCGGGTCAAGTCACTGACCACTGCATGTTCATATTTTAGATAATGTTGTGATTTGCTTATGATACAAAGTTGCCACTTGTACTTGTCTGTCCTATCTCTAACTGTTCAAATGGCCAGCTTAGTATAGAAGCCCAGCCATAAAATAGAGATGAGTAATTGATTCCTATGATTCATTCCCTATGAGACTCAAGGGTGAAGAAGTGTGCAAAAAAAGTAAAATTTTTGTTTCCAAGGGGGGAGGTGTGATGGTCTCCCATCTGTGAGCTCAGCCAAGCGGATCAAGGGAATGAATAGAGAATGCAGCGATTGTTCACCAGGCCCATCTGTGCACCAAGCCACATTTGAAGTTAGGGTTACTGGAAGAGAAGGTAGCTATTGTTATCTTGAGGTCCAAGTGCAGGTGCAGGCCAGCGTGGCGTGTCAAGCATTAAGGAAGCACTCTGTCAGGGTCCTGTTGGAGAGCTAGAACATTAGCCCTCCCAGGGAGTAGTTAATTATACGAATTTCAACCACAATTTAGGCTGGGACTGCAGCTGTCTCCCAAAATGTGAGTGGAGTCAACGCGGTCAACCCCGGCATGTCACCCAAGAGTGGCTCGCCACTCAGCATCCAGGTTCAAGAAAAGCAACGAGAGTCGTCGCCCTCTTCACTTCGGACTGACCACGCAAGCAGAGCACAAGGCTCGCCCTGGAGTCCCTGCTGAGACAGTGTATTTCCTCCAACTCGTCTCAGAGGAACAAGATCCCACCGCTGCCACCAACACTGTGATCGTCACCCCCGTCTGCTGAGGTTGGAAGTTAAGTTCCCACCATCGCCACCATCGCCGCTATACTCCTTCAGCGGTAACTGTGAATCCCTACCTTCCCCTGGAAAATTCTGGACTTGAAAGTCAGTAAACTCGTGTTGTAAGAACATTGTTCATCGACGAACATTCGGAGAACGTTTCCCCAAGACTCATGAGATAAGTCATCCAAGTGGAACTGAGGGTAACGTTATATTCATTAATTAAGGCTGGCCTAGTACTAACTACTCTTCTTGTGCATGCTTGATTTTTGCAGGAATATATTATCGTTTGTCATTACTTCATTAAATCATTATTAATTGATTCCTCATGACCTTTTTCTTCTGTTTTTGAGAGAAAGAGACAGCGCGAATGAAAGCAGCGACTGTTATGTGTGCAAGTCAGGCCTCATCCAACCAGTGATAAATTGCCATACCCCTAGACTCAGAGGCGACTTGTAACAGGAGAAATAGAGACACAAAAGAGCAAATAACTGATAAATACATGTAGACTCGCACACATGCGCTGCATAGAGGAGAAGAGGCAGAGGGCGACAGACAGAGACACGAAAGGTTTTTACACATAAACAAAGCAAATTTGTTGGCACGGTTTATCCTATGTGCAACAGGACAAACTGACTTTCCAGGACACACACCCAAGAGCACGTGTGCAACTGTGCAGCAAGTCTGACCATCAGTATTGAAAGTCGTTCAGTTCCTCGCGTTTGTATTTCGACCTTTCTTTTTACCATCGTAATAGATCAGGGCCGTATTCACAACGGCGATTTATCTTTTTAACATTCGATTTATCCCCTAGCCTCGTGTTATCTTGATCGGTTAGATAAGGTACGCTCGTCAGAGGATCCTAGGTTGCGCTTTGCTATATATACTGGTTTCCAGCCAAGGGAGAGTGGAACAGGCAGTTGGAATCGTCTGAGTTTAGAGATAAATCGGAGTTAAAATAAATCGCCGATAAATGGCCGTTGTGAATACGGGCCCAGAGACTTAAGAGGTAAATTCATTTGCTGTTGCTGTTGTTGACGTTGTTGCTGCTGTTGTTGTTGCCGTGGTTGTTGTTGTTGTTATTGCTGTCGTTGCTAACGACAACAGTCATTATGGGCAGACCTACTTGTGCGAGGCCCAGATGTCCCTCCAGAGCGAGACGTTGAAGAAAAGCAGCAGGACGAAGGGGAGGAAGTTGGAGGAGGCTGCCCACAGCACGCGGTAGGCCGTGTCCACATTCTTGCTGCCCAACAGCGCCAGCATGGTGGGGTGTATGACCATCTCCTCCCGGCCGTCCTCTAGGCGTACACACCTGAAGGTCAAGGTCATGATTAAGGCAATGGTTTTGTATCAAGACTTTTTTCAGTAGCCAACAACAAAATTGTTTGTAGTTTGGAAACCCGGCCGACCTTTTTTGTTTTGTTGACCCGAAACTTTTTTGGGGGAAGATTAATAACAAACAGTGTGTTGCCCCATCTTCACCTTCCCTCTGAGCACTCCTGAATTCCACTCTATAATCAAGAAAGCATTGTTAGCAAAAGACAAATGTTTGCTTATAATTATTAAGGATGACTCTCCCTTATACGTGGCATTTCTTAAAACACACACATACACACACATACATACACATACATACACACGCACACATGTACACACACACACATACACACTCATACACACACACACACACATGTACACACACACACACACACACACACACATACACACACACACACACACACACACATGTGCACAGTTTCAATCTGGCCTCCTCCTTTAAAAAGTCGCTGGCGTATTTACCGACCCTTTTTTCCGTGTTGCTTTCATAAGCACACCATGTTATTTTTCCTTACATAAATTTCAAACGCGTGGACGGCGCAGAGAGAGGGCAGAGAGTGGTATGGTGG
Source organism: Theodoxus fluviatilis (assembly GCA_034096865.1). Lineage (NCBI taxonomy): Eukaryota > Metazoa > Mollusca > Gastropoda > Cycloneritida > Neritidae > Theodoxus > Theodoxus fluviatilis. The sequence continues at coordinate 85,701 of JAWQFJ010000300.1, read as the reverse complement.
CTTTCTGTGGTGATCTACGTCCACGCAGAGACCTTGTAAAGCTGCCATCTCTACACCACCACCACCCCGACCCTCTCTTTCTCTCTCTCTCTTTCACTTCTTCCTCCCGAAACCCCGTCCCCTTTCCTGGTCATTGCCCGAGTAATCGATTCTTTACGAGCACCTGATGACACCCCCGAAACGCAGAATCTTAGCCAGGCTCAGGAATGTGCATTTCATTCGAAAAAAGAGGGAAGCGATGGGAGGTAAACAAATATGTTAAGCACGTCAGAGATTGAGTTGGTGTGGCATCAAGCAAATATACTGTCAGTGGTGAAAGATTGCGAGGGAAAAGTTTTCAGCTCTACAGCAGTCCTAGAACGGAATCCTCATTGGATGGAGAGTGGAGCATGCCGCATTTTCAGCAGAGAGTCAATTCAAGGGAGGGAAAGGCAAGGAGACAATCCAAGGGAGGGCAAGGCAAAGAGTCAGTGCAAGGGAGGGCAAGGCAAGGAGTCAGTGCAAGGGAGGGCAAGGCAAGGAGTCAGTGCAAGGGAGGGCAAGGCAAGGAGTCAATACGAGGGAGGGCAAGGCAAGGAGTCAGTGCAAGGCAGGGCAAGGCAAGGAGTCAGTGCAAGGGAGGGCAAGGCAAGGAGTCAGTGCAAGGCAGGGCAAGGCAAGGAGTCAATACGAGGGAGGGCAAGGCAAGGAGTCAGTGCAAGGGAGGGCAAGGCAAGGAGTCAGTGCAAGGGAGGGCAAGGCAAGGAGTCAGTGCAAGGGAGGGCAAGGCAAGGAGTCAATACGAGGGAGGGCAAGGCAAGGAGTCAGTGCAAGGGAGGGCAAGGCAAGGAGTCAGTGCAAGAGAGGGCAAGGCAAGGAGTCAGTGCAAGGGAGGGCAAGGTAGGGAGTCAGTGCAAGGCAGGGCAAGGCAAGGAGTCAGTGTAAGGGAGGACAAGGCAAGGAGTCAGTGCAAGGGAGGGCAAGGCAAGGAGTCAGTGCAAGGGAGGGCAAGGCAAGGAGTCAGTGCAAGAGAGGGCAAGGCAAGGAGTCAGTGCAAGGGAGGGCAAGGTAGGGAGTCAATACGAGGGAGGGCAAGGCAAGGAGTCAGTGCAAGGGAGGGCAAGGCAAGGAGTCAGTGCAAGGCAAGGAGTCAGTGCAAGGCAAGGAGTCAGTGCAAGGCAAGGAGTCAGTGCAAGGCAAGGAGTCAGTGCAAGGGAGGGCAAGGCAAGGAGAGGTAGCGCAAAGAGCGACAGATCGTTTCAACACGAAACATGTCAATGCAAAGATTACGCTAAACCATTCTAGTCCAATAGAGACTTCGCCTGCAGGCGAAAGAGTCTCTAGCACAGTTCATATCACATGATGGAAGGATTCCGTCTGAAATATGTAAATGGAGGTCACACGAGAGGCTTGTGGGATAGCCCTCTGCTCCCTGACACACGCCGGTAAAGTAGTTCTGAGGCTATTTTGTACATACCTCATAAATTACGCTTGTTGCGGCAATAAACAAGCGTTTATTCTATCCAAAAAATGTTTGTTTTGAAATGGAAACAAGTTTTGACATCTGAATCTCTGTAAAAGTTGGGGTGGGGTGGGGGGTTGAGGTTGTAATATCGGGAGCTAACTATTTTTGGCGCAACGCTGTAAAGCGAAGGGTCAAGTCTATTACGCATTCTTTGCGAACTGCGCCATAGTCACTACTGACTTGGGTTCACATAATGAGGCTAAACAACACATAAGGCCCCCTAAAACTTTACATGGTTACGTTAAGATGGGTGAAAAGGGGTCAGCAGGTTACCCTAAACTTTTAAAAAAGTATTTAAAGAAAAGGTCAGACTGAACAAAAATAAAATATATCTTTCGCTGAAAACGTTATTTTTTTCCTCTTAAAAATAGTAGATTCCCCGCGTAGTCAATGGGCAGGGAAGATGGGAGGGAACGCAGTTTGTGGTATAAAGTCGATTTATTTTCTCCTTTTGTTTATTATTTTCACAATCAAATAAAGTTTTGGGTAGGCAGAAGAAAAAAGGGACGGTCGGTTTACTGTAACCAAAACATGTTTTTCTTTTGGCCTAATGCACACAAATAAAGAAGA
>JAWQFJ010000300.1:73627-78627 GCA_034096865.1 Theodoxus fluviatilis | reverse complement strand
ATTCATTTTCAGCGGTCGCAAGAAAGTCCGGTAATCACAGGGTTCACTACTTTTACTGAAGGATTCAAAGAGACTGACTCGCCCAGACGCCAACAGAGGGCCAGAGAAAAGGACACAGCTCCAACGACAGCAGCAGCAGCAACAACATCAACAAAATGATGATGTGATGATGTGGTTGTTGGTGTTGATGATAATGATAACCTTTTCGTCTCTTCTTGTCTGTGTTCCTTGCAAAAGTCTTCTCCTTGTGTATTTTTAGACCCTATAAACTGAAATTGGAGGGGGGGGGGGGAAGCAACCCCCCCTCGCCCCCCCTCCCCCTACAACAACAACAACCGTAGTGCTTCACAGCTCTTCCCACTTCATAAGCTCCAATTACAACCACAGCTGGTGAATTCCAAGGTCTGCCCTAGCAGCACCGTCATTCGGGACCGAGATCTGCAGTGAAGGGAAAAAAAGCTTTTCAGGGAGAAGGAAACGGTGCAAGGTCCTGCCTCCGCGAAGACCCAAGTGCGAATGAACCACAAAGGAGGAGGGAGAGAAAAGCTATTTATCTTGTCACCCAGACGAGGCAGGTCCACCAGTCTCGACATCGGCAATGGAAGAAACTCCGAGATTGTAATCCACAGAATAGCTCGAGCGTCTTTTGTTCGCCCTTTTTATTTTAAACCTATTATTCCGCGCCGGGGAGAGCAATGATAACAGAAATGGAACAACAGCGGGTGTTGATTGAAAACGGAGTCGATTCTTTTAAATCCCAAAAAGTTCTTCAGTCGTCAATAAGAAATTAAAAAAATTATGGGGACAGACCACAGAGAGACGAAGAAATAAGAAAGAGAAGGAGAGGGTTAAGATTAGTTCTAGTTTCGTACACAAGTGTACGAGGGAGCCTTGAGAGGCAGTCACTGAAGCAAACAAAGAAGCGACGAAGTGCAGACTCCAATTTCTACCCTACTGAGAGCAATACATTGCATGCAACACACACACACACATACACACACACACACACACACACACACACACACACACACAACACACACACCAATATAAGCGGGCTTCAAACGGAAAAAGCTTACAAATTAAAACAAAATAAAACTACAAGCGTCAGGAGCTACGCATAGTATACAGACCTGAAAAAGATTCGTAAAAAACAAACAAATATTGTGCAATATATATTTTTGGGTGCTTTCATTTGCCGCTGCAACAACTGATTGTTTATTTTTTCCAGTCGACTGACCGACAGAAACAGAAGAATATTGGCACAATGCACTCTCTGAAAGCACTACTTCAGATCAATAGAGAGTATTGCGACATACTGTCGGTTCATCACGTGATCAAGGGTTGATCACATTCATTAACCGCATTGGATGTAGAACCGAACTTTAGATCAGTAGGAGGGAGGGAGGAAGTCTCAGAAACTGGAGGAAGAAATATATGCCCGTAGGAGAAGCATACAACAGTCATGCAACAGTCGAGACAACAGCAGTAGCTACCCATGCAACATCTGTACAACGATCTCATTCCCCAGTTGCGTTGCACAGCCACAACCACAGGCACAGCCACAGCATATGAACACAGATCATCCCCAGAGCCTCGGTCTACTTCCAGATGCAACCGAGGGCGGCTCACCGTATCGTTTCTGTCGGTGAGTTTATTGTTCAACAAGGTCTGAGCAACCATGAGTGCAGTGAAAAGTCGCAATATAAAAAGCCGCCTTTTTCTTTCCCTGTTTTAAACAAGATGTTGCAATTATGAATGGAGGCATCGTCGCCGTAACCCCGGATGCGTTCCGTGTGGTCGATGCGTTTTCTTGGGCAGTCCATGACGTCATGGCGATCAGGGAAGAGAGAGTAGATTCCCATCACGGCCTGTAGCGTGGAAAATAGTGTCCCGTGGAAAACAGTGACCGGAAGTCATCGCAGAGTTATCTGCTCGGGACGTGCTGAAAATTCAACTCTAAAAAGAGACGGCACCCGCCACTCCGCCTGACTGACTTGGCACGCCCGGGGAGTTATGCTAAGATCCGGCCGCGTAAATATATCTGCGTTTTGTGACAAACGTCTTTCTCGGCGGTACTGTACTCCATGCACCTTAACGGTGCGCGTGATTCGGGTGTAATCTTAAGCTAAACGACGTTTATTGGCGCTGCTGAAATGGTAGAAGTCGGAAACATTCGGAACGTTGTTTAGCTTAAGATTACACCCGAATCACGCGCACCATTAAGGTGCATGGAGTACAGTACCGCCGAGCAAGACGTTTGTCACAAAACGCAGATATATTAACGCGGCCGGATCTTAGCATAACTCCCCGGGCATGCCAAGTCAGTCAAAGGTCGCGTTTTATAAAACCAGACTACAAATAGACTACAGGGAGGTGACTCCCATATTATTTCCGGCAGGGGAGACGGCTTTGCACGGGGAAAAACTTTTTTGAACGCTACATCATGTGTTAAACTACACAAATGCACCAAAACCTCGTAAAGCAACTAATGCGTCGTTTGTCGGAATATATTCCATGCGAAGAACAGGTGCAGGAGCGGTAAATCGCATAAAGAGAGAGCCGAGCAGATAACTCTGCGATGACTTCCGGTCACTGTTTTCCACGGGACACTATTTTCCACGCTACACGGCCTGTCTCCCCTCACCGTGACATTGGTCTGAGCCTCAATCGGAAAACGCTGTGCCACGGTTCGAAATAGGTCTGGAGATATAGATTGTGGAGATTTACGCTCCAGCTGCTGCTCCACAAATCATCCACATCGGTGTTGCTGCCAGGAAATTTCCCTATCTTGCTGTCCAACAGGGTGAAGCGTGCATTAGTAGCATCCGACAGCATCCAGTATTGAGGAGATAAGCCACCGAAATGCGAACTTTTTATAACCCTTTCCTTCTTCTCCAATTAAATAACAGCTTCTATCCTTGTAAGTAATTCGATCATGTCTCCTCATCAATGAACATGTGAGGATTTTTTTGTTTCAAAGACGGAAACAGACTGACTACGGTTGGCTAGGCCTGCCCAGACCAAATGTGTAAATCTTGTGAATAACATAGCAAACAGCCTCACGTAAGTTTCTCGAAATATCGATTTAGTCGGTAGCATCTTCATCAGCCTGTAATTTTAAAGAGGTGTTCATGGTTAAAGACAGCATGTAAAAAAATTGTGTTATTCGATTGTAACTATAAGTCTATAAAAGTGCAATTAAGACACGTTTCGTGGTGACAGGTCACACTTGTTCCAGATGATGGGAAAAACCGTTTGGTGGCTCCTCGAATCTCATGCAGGGTCCCCGCTCAGTGTCACAATCCTATTTGTGCAAGTCCTACATTCTTCGGTGCATGAAACTCTCAAACATTTACTGCTAATGCTGGCACGAATTTCAACGCCACCAAAGCTGTCTTGACAGGGTGCCTGGCAGCGAGCTTACAGAGACAGAGATGGGGATGCAGCAGCGGGGAGCGACCGTTAGTCAGCATTGCCTTGCCTGCAGACTCATAAGTTGCCGTGTAGACAAGAGAACATCGAGTCCGGATGGAAAGGGGAGAGGGGAGGCGACAGGAGAGAGATGGGACCAAGCGATAGATCAATGAACATGGCGGGCTCCCGGGCCCCGAGAACGTGTGGCAGCGCTGGGGGAAGACAGGCAGCAGACTGGCAAGGCTAATAGGATGGCGCTGCCTGCGATTGATACGCTGTTGGCACTACGATCGGCAATGACCAGACCGTGAAGCCCGCCACAACGAGCGTTGATAATGGCGTCGTGAAAGTTACGAGGAAATAAAACCCGCCCACAGCCCTGGGCGCGAATGAGGGAGCGATCAGATGATGTCTGGCAGTTCAATAGAGTGAAATGACTTTGTCTGCCTGACTCCAGTGGTGGGGTGCATATGAACCTACTACACGGTAGTAGGCAACTAAATGTGAAGTTTGCTACTAAATTGAGAAGTAAGGTTTGCATGAAAGCTGAATACGCGTAGTTACCTCCTAAGTTGGCCACTAAACAACCCAAAATTTAGTGGTGGTAGGTGTGTCAGCACTACACGGCTAAGTAGCCAACTATTTGCAAATTTCAATGGCGGACGTCTCTCTGGTTCGCACAGAAAACGCTCTATTTCGGGATACTAGCAACCCATCCAAAGAAAATGTAAGCCATGCACAGCATTAATTTATCAAAGCTGTATGTTGAATGCATCAATAGGTCGTGAAAGCTTTTACATTTTACAACTCGAATGCAGGTCGACGCATCCACGCTGAAGCATGAGTTACCCATTGCCATCGGTCACAGCGAAAGGATGACGGATGACGCCGTGACCGATGGCAATGGGTAACTCATGCTTCAGCGTGGATGCGTCGACCTGCATTCGAGTTGTAAAATGTAAAAGCTTTCACGACCTGTTGTTCGTCCGTCGAGTCGACGAGGACCACTCTAGTCATCCGGGGGGTTGCTGGGACTGGTTTTGTCTGTGTGCGCGCAGATGGCTAACGAGGCCGATCCTGGCACGGAAGGTTCGGGAACAGAAGGGACATGGGACAAGTGGGACGTCTCCAGGGGGGTTGACAGCATGGGCCTTGCGGGCTTGCCTCTTCTTTTCTGCGGCAGTGATCCTGTTTGCCTCGCATGTCTTGGCACCTTTGTGGATGGAAGAGCGCCAGGTGGATCGGTCCATTGCAGCCCGTTCCCACGTGTCTGGATTGATGGCAAAAGGTTTCAGTGAAGCTTTCAGGGTGTCTTTGAAGCGCTTCTTTTGCCCACCGTGGGACCGCTGGCCATGCTGGAGCTCGCCATAGAAGAGTCTCTTTGGCAGTCTCTCGTCTGGCATCCGGACTACGTGCCCTGCCCAGCGAAGCTGTGACTGCATCAGGAGGGTGAAGATGCTGGGGAGACCTGCTTTGGTCAGTACCACTGTGTCTGGAATTTTGTCCTGCCATTTTATGCCGAGGATCTTCCTGAGGCTTGTTGTGTGAAAGTGGTTCAGTTTTCTAGCATGGCGTTGATAGACAGT
>JAWQFJ010000300.1:60000-67500 GCA_034096865.1 Theodoxus fluviatilis | reverse complement strand
GAGAGAGAGAGAGAGAGAGAGAAGTGGATGTTTATTTTTGTCCCTTCATCAGTTTATTTTTCCTTTGTTTTCTTTTAATGATCTGTACGATAGATGTCACTTTTTTACACAGCTGGCTGAAACAGTCTGTGATCTCTGAACACAACGTTGTTATATGCAAAGTGCTGTGAACTTATCGCTATAGAAACAAAATTATAATTAACTGTTACCTATTACCATTGAAGTGATTCAAACGTCTCACGAAGAGAAGTAATAGGATCTTAACAATTGAACAGTTGCGTTGGATGTAGGTCGCGGAAAGGACAGATGGACGAACGAACGGACGAAGGATGGGATGGACGAATGGATGAGAGGATGAGCTCGAAAAAGCAGACAGAGCATGGTCAATGAGATGGATGGAAAGACAAAGACAATCAAAGGAAAAAAGTCAGACAGGGAAACAGACAGATACAGAAACAAAGAAACAGACTTACTTACGAAAACAGGAACCAAATGGGACAATGCTCTGTTGGAAAAAAGCAGTCAGTAAAAACTCTGAGACGACGAGAGCTTTTCAGTCTTTACTGGGATGCAATCACACTGGGAATAGACGACCCTGCACCGAGTCAGAATGAATGAAAGCGTCGCATTTTTGGTGGTGAAAATCAGCCCAAGTTCGAAGACTAAGAGACCCTGACATACGAGCAGTTTCTACAGGATCACAAGTTGTGGTCCCTTCATTTCTCTTTACAAGAGACACAGAGATTTCGTTACTGTGTTTAGGATGACTGCCTCATTTAGACCCATACTTTGGACCGATAAGAATTGCCGTTCGTATCATCTGTGCTATCATTCCAATAACCTGAGACCATCATTGATACCAGGCATTTACTAAGACTTTCGCAAAGTCCTAGAGCTAGATAGAAAGTCTGCCAAGTGGACGAGGAATCATTGGATCCTTCACCTTGCTTCTGTCTGCTCCAAGAACTCCCCGAGGGGATAGTCTGTGACTAAGGAACCTCCAGACAAGATGAAGGCGGATTAGAGAGTCCTTTGATAAGGGAATCGGACTGGCTACAGACGAGGGCCAGACGAGCGCCGACCCTTCACTACATCAGTACCGGACTCCGTGATCAGAGGAGACCAATGGCGCCCCAGGTCTCGTCGTCTCCACGCTGATGAGATAACTGCTGCTCCTTCCCTGATTGCCTTGCTCTGGCATCCATTAGCCAGACGCCTGCCCAGCAGTTAGAAGGTGCGACGTTCGATGCTGGCTAGGTCTCGAAGGTCTCATTCTAATAAAGCAACACGTTAAAGGGTCCATGTTAGCGCTCCAATAATTCAGGGGACGCATGTGAGTGTAGAGCGTAATGAAGGAGAATAGCGGTCAAGTCATCTCGAGCAGGGACTACACCACGACAACTAATCGTCGCGCACAAACTGCCAACAGGTGGAGCTACTACGCCAAATCTTCATCTTTAAAAAAGGTGCGTTCATCAGCGTAGTCAGTCGTTCGAATGCGGTCAATGCCCTCGTGCAGGGGAGGTCATGTGACTGCTCTGCGGGAATGCAAAGGTCTCATTCTTTTAAAGGAGCACATTAAAGGGGTCGAGTTAACGCTCCATGTATCAGGGGGACGCAGATACGTTTAGAACGTGATGATGGAGAAGAACAGTCCATGGGACACTGAGATAGTGAAATTGCCACCATTCTAAAAGAAGTTCTCAATTGGGTTTGAAGTCATCATCCCGGATGATATCGGCGGTTCTTTGTTCTCTGGGTGTAACAACAGAATACAGGTGGGGTTGCATGTCTGGGTGTTACCACAGAATACAGGAGGGGCTGCATGTCTGGGTGATACCACAGAATACAGGAGGGGCTGCATGTCTGCATCTCACGTGCGGCTTGTGTGTGTGCTTTTAGGTCATATGGAATGTACACACAGGTCTAAGTAAGAGGCACACTAGCTGGTTATCTGCCGCTGGTTTCATTTTTTAAATTGTGTATATCGATACTACTGTGAAATAGAAACCCAGCCTGCAAAACAAGGTGGACTGTCGGCATCTGAAGTGCTTGACAACCAATCAAAATATTGTTTTGCAGTCATACTGGAAAAGAAGCTACGAACGACAGCAAACGTGTACATGCACACATCCTTGCCCCCAAACACGCACGCACATACGCACGCACCGAAATACCCAAACAAGGAAACAAAAGGACGAAAAACACAAGCGCACACTCGTTCACCAATGGACTCCTTCAATCTCTCATTCACTCCAGTTCACACTTGTTGATTTGCTCGAGGATTCGTTCGTTCATTCGCTCTCTCACTCACTCGCTCTCTCACTCGGTTGCTTGCTCACTTACCCATGACGCCTTTTGATAATGTCCCCGTGTTTTCTCGCGAACACTTCAATTGAGAATGATCTCAGAGACCACGTGACGCGTGAGTCCTTTCTCGCACTTCAAGTCATACCTGCTGAATTTGAAAAAAGACAAGAAATGCACGCTGGACAAAGGGCAGGCGTGGAACCGTGAGTGGAATTCTGGGAACCGCACGAAGACCAAAGCACCGAGGTCGCTGGGTCGCGGCGTGACATTGGCATCGCCAGACGATCTCTTGATTCCAGCCTTCAGGCGACAGACATCCTGCCCCCTGTCTACCTCAACCCCCCTCCCCCCCCCCCCTTTCCCTACCCCCAGTAAGAATGATTACGGCCTTCCCTGCACGTGTCTGTCTCTGTGCCCAAGTCATATGTGGTCCCCCGTTTCTATCCAGCCATCGAGTTCATCAGGATTTATCATTTGCATCACTCCTCGCCGCCCCGTGCTGGTTGTGGGCACGCAGGGCTCCTACCCTGGCAGTTTGCAGACGTTTCGATTCGCAGCTGCTTCCACTACTTCTGTAATCGTGTCCAGTCCGTGCCCCACCCCCAACCCCAATTTCCCCACCCACCTTCAACCCTCCAAACCCCATTCTCTTCACCCTCCCCCCCCCCCCCTCCCTCCTGCAGCCTCCCTCTCTTTCCATTCTGGACCTCCACGAAGCCACAAATCCAGGCGACCCTTTGTGATGCTGAAGAGAAAGGCCGTTTCTCTTGCAATGTACTTGGTAGTAGTTTTTGCTGTATCGTCAGACTAATAATATTGTGTCTTAGATCATAATGCCTTGTATCAGGCATATAATTATGGGACCAGCCATCACAAAAACCAGATCTCACTCGAGTATCTTTTGGTGATGCAGGTGTCATTGAGTCTGCAATTTTTCTCACAAATTTGATACAGGCATGAACACCGTAAGATCAAATTTGTAGAAATCGTGCTCATTTCATGTCAAATCGACGGCAAGTTTGAGAAAACGACCTATGTAGTTTTTCAACACAGGTATTCCATGGGGAAGGTGCGGCCATAAATAGTTTATTTCGACGCATTGAAACGTTCTTTTAGTGTATTTTATATTGAGGAGACGAAAATGTGGTTTCCTCGGAGTGTCATTTCTGCAACAACAACAACAACAACAGCAACAACAACAACAACAACAAACACAACGAGCCCGACTGAGCGAACTTGATAACTCATTCCTACATGTAGCGCAAAAATCGCCTTGCGCGAATAAGAACGGGTTTTTTGCTTGCAGTATAAATATTGAAGAAGAAAAAAAATCAAAGTCATATGAACCAAAGTGAGTCGACAAACACCCAATGGATGAAAGACACTGGGAACAAATAAAGTTATGTCGTCGAGATAAAACTTATTAATGAGAAAATATCCCCGACATTTAAACGAGGAGCGAGGATTTACTGATTTACTGAATATGGAAAGAAATTCCCTGCGTTTCGTTGCACTCTGCTTCGTCTCTGTTACGTTGTAGCAGGCTGAAGAGTTTTGATTGGTTGTTTTTTTAATGACTTAAAAAATACATCATCATTGAAAGTAGAAGGTTTTGGAGGCCCTCTTTGGATACATGAATCCCCCAAATAATTTCAAATTCAGTTTTATACTTCTTGATCGAAGAGACGACTTAATAAAAGCATAAGGGTCGATTATTATTTATAACAAAAGGGAGATTAACCATCACCAGTCATAAAGGAAGGTCAAAGGAAATCCCAAAACGTGAGTCGTCTGCTACTTCGTTACAGGCATGGGTAGAAATGCCGACGTTTACTACAGATATCAAACCATGACATACAATCCACTCTGCCACGGTGATGAGAGCACTAAAACATTCATTTCATCGAAATTTGAAAGCAATCGGCACGTTTGCCACTACCATTGCTGTAATCTCCGTGGCTTGAAGCATGTTTACTTGCAAGTTTGTGGAATGACTTCAATTTAATTCCATGTTTAGAATGAGCCAATCAAATGTGACTTCGGGCGCTGTAGTTTTAGTGTTGCTAGGCACAGCAAGTGGCGCACTCTAGTGTGAAGGTGTTAGAGCGCCTTGAAAGATGCTCCAGCGGCTGTGAAACCTTGACAAGAAGTTGACCTCTGCCACTGGGTGAAACATCACCAAAAATCGTGTATCAGTGATAATCGACTCTAATGCTTTTATGAAGTCGTCTCTTCGATCAAGAAGAATAAAATTGACAGTGAAATCATTTTTAGGATTCATATATCCAAAAAGGGCCTCCGAAACCCTCTATATTTAATGATAATGTGCTTTTTAAGTCATTAAAAAACAAAACAATCAAAACTCCTCAGCTTGCTACATCGAAGCAGAGACACAGCACAGTGCAACGGAACGCAGGGATAAACACGACCAAGTCCTTGAGGGTAAACAGTCGTTGTCGTAGTTTTGTGTAGATTAGAAACTAAAATGTTCCTTGCGTGCGTGAACACTGCTTTAGGATACGTTGATAGCACTCTCAGGGGGGAGAACTATTGACTCGGTGAACCCAGCGTCCAATGCATACAGGCGTGTATCGACGTAGAGGCCTCTGGAAGACTTTCTCCGCTACATCGATTAATAGCTCATTCATCTCTCGTAAAGATGGAGGGATGAAATGGATGAATTGATTAACAACTAAATGGATGGATGAATGAATGAATGCATTGATGGACAAATGGATGGATGGATGGGTGGATGGATGGATGGATGGATGGATGGATGGATGGATGGGTCAACGGACGGACGGACGGACGGATGGATGGATGAATGGATGGATGGATGGATGGATGGATGGATGGACTGATGGACGATTGAATGAATGGACGAATTGATGAATGGATTGATGAACGAATGGAGTGATTGAAAAATGGATGAATCGGGCTTTAAGGCCGGTCTGTCTCTAGTACGCCATGTAAACCCATCGCCAGCGCAAATCACTAGTGCCGATGCACAAATACTAGCAAGTCAAAACTCCATTCCCCTCGTCACGTGCCTTTCTTGACTGGATCAGGTAAATGCTGTGAATCTGTTTGCATTCCCGACCCAAGGGGGTGAAGGGTGAGGGTTGGAGGTAGAGGGTGGGTCTTGTAAAGGCAAGCATCTCCACGTAGCGGCATTGAATGTTGCACTGTGACTGGAGTCCAGGGTCAAGGGTCAAAATGATCATGCAGAAGAAACAGAGTAAGGTTCACTGCTCATGACGAACGACAGTGTTTCTTCGCTTCTCGTCGCGACGAGGCTCACGTTCACGAGTTGGTCACACCGAGCTACATGATACGCCATCACTGCTATCATGTAACTCAACGATTCTCTCTGGACCTCTTTTCTAATTAGTTGATTAATGGTTGCGCCGCTGCTTCGACGCCGGCAAATAGACTGTTGGCTATTCGAAGAAGCCAGCATTTTATTTACGCTCGGCATGATCTTCTTGCTGCTGCTTTGCTTCATCACGTCGTGTGACATGGGCTTACCTATTCACCATCCACCAGAACAGTCTGGACATGTCGTGGAGCAAGGAGTGTCAGGAGACTATGGAGCTGGAGAAGGAGGGGGTAAGGGGGTGGGGGGATGGGTGGGGGTAGGGGTGGGGGTGGGAGTGTGGGTGGGGGTGGGGGGATGGGTGGGGGGATGGTGGGGGTGAAGGGGTGGGGGTGAGGGTGGGGGTGGGGGGATGGGTGGGGGATGGGTGGGGGGTGGGGGTGGGGGTGGGGGGATGGGTGGAGGTGGGGGTGGGGGTGGGGGTGGGAGTGGGGGTGAGGGTAGGGGTGGGGGTGGGGGTGGGGGTGGGGGTGGGGGTGAGGGTGGAGATGGGGGTGGGGGTGTTGAAGAAGAGCTGAGTGGTGAAGTGGGTGAGAGTACGGGGAGTGAGGACAATGGGGTGGACTGTAGATGGGGGCGGATAATGGCGGATGAGTATCCTCCAATCTGGTTTATGTTGTCTGGGCTGTCAGGAAATAAAGACAGACTGCTCCTCGCTGGATGGCCTGTTTGGTTTGTGGAAGGATTTGCATCCCCGGAGCTCTGTGCCGAGTTTGCAAGTTCAAGAGTGTTGAGATACGGAGAAGATAACTCGTGGTTTACAGCACAGGACGGCACACACTGGGGAAGACCGTAAAGACAGGTAGGGAGGCGTTGGATGGAAAGAAAACGAAAGGCGCAGCTTAGCGCCTATACGAAAAATATTTCACAAAAAGAGATGCGCAATTTTCCCCTTCATCCATTATCTTCCTTTCCCCCTTTCTTTTACAGTGCATGCATTTTTCAAACGCCCCTCGGACAAAAATACTTCTCGTGTAAATGGCCACGACAACATTCAGTGTCGACTAGAAGCAACGCATTGCATGTATGAAGTATGAGATCCTCAAACTGCTTGCACTGTATCATATGGCACTTGCTTGCGCTTTTCACGACGATTTAGAAAATGCATCTCAATGCTTTGACATGTAAACCAGAGTTTATAAAGAAAAATATTTGAAAACTCACTATAAGTTTAGTGTCTCTCATAAACACAGTTGCTTTGTCAAGTTACCGAGTGGATACAGTTTAGATCACATACAGAGCGGCTGCACTCAACAAGAAGAGGCTGGAATACCTCACACATGAGACATGTCCTCTCTACACGAGTTCGATCTCATGCTTGGCACAGCTACCTCCAACAGAAGCAGCCTTTTGTACACCAAGCTTGGCACAGCTACCTCCAACTGAAGCAGCCTTTTGTACACCAAGATTGGCACAGCTACCTCCAACAGAAGCAGCCTTTTGTACGCCAAACTTGGCACAGCTACCTCCAACTGAAGCAGCCTTTTGTACACCAAGCTTGGCACAGATACCTCCAACTGAAGCAGCCTTTTGTATACCAAGCTTGGCACAGCTTACTCCAACTGAAGCTGCCTTTTGTACACCAAGATTGACACAGCTACCTCCAACAGAAGCAGCCTTTTGTACACCAAGCTTGGCACAGCTACCTCCAACAGAAGCAGCCTTTTGTACACCAAGCTTGGCACAGATACCTCCAACTGAAGCAACCTTTTGTACACCAAGCTAGGCACAGCTTACTCCAACTGAATCAACCATTTGTAACACAGATTCCGGACGATACATTTGTAGAAATAAAGACAAACAAAAAGCTCAGG
>JAWQFJ010000300.1:27500-55000 GCA_034096865.1 Theodoxus fluviatilis | reverse complement strand
CAGGTTTTGGCATAAAAAAAGAAGATCGGTTTCAAACCCGCAACCTCTCGAGAAAAGAGGGGGGGGGGGGGGGGGGATGAAAACACACACACACACACACACAAAAACAAAAAACCAGGTCGGGTTCGAACCCACAACCTCTTACAAAAAGAGAGAGAAAAAAGTTTCAGCACAGAATCGAACCTAGTCACGCATGACCAAGAGTCCAACGCTCTACCAAATGTGCCATTGGAGATCTAGTATGACTGAGTGTTTGTAAAGCATTTGTAGCGTTCGCAGCGACAACTTACAAGTGACCGTGAAATAGGAAGGTGTACGATGAGATTTTACCCTGGGAGTAAACAAAATAAGTTTATTTCAGACCATTAACCTTTGCTGAAACTACTGTGTTCTGACAGCCATCTGGTTTGTAGCTTCGCACTTCTCGCACCCAACCACAGACAAAAGTCCTGTAAGCTCCCAAGCTTTTGTAGGCTGCAAAATTCTCGCAATTTTGCCCAGCACAAAATATTGTACAATGCTGGCATGGTTTATGTCCGGCAACTGGTTTTTGTCGACAGACCACGAACTGTTTGGTATTTCATACGGATCTAACCCATCAACGTCAATAATCTTCTCGTATTACCGCTTTTTTGCGTCTGCTGGTAGACGTTCAACATACGAAGCCTTGCCCTGCGTTCCGTTGACTCTGCTTCATCTCTGCTACGCTGTAGCAGGGTCAGGAGTTTTGATTGGTCGGTTTCTTTAATTATTTTTAAAGCACGTTACCATTAAAAGTAGAGGGTTTTGGAGGCCCCCTTTGAATACACGAATCTCGAATATTATTTGACACTCAAATTTATCACTATTGATCGAAGAAACGACATAATAAAAGTATTAGGGTGGAAAATCATTCATACACAATCTTTGGTGACGTTTCACCCAGTGGCAGAGGTCAACTTCCTGTCAAAGGTCGCGCAGCAGCTAGAGCGTTTGCTGTGCCTAGCAACGATGAAACTACAGAACTCGTAGCCGCATTTGATTGGCTCATACTAAACACAACTAATTGGAAGTCACTCCACGGTAAACATGCTTCGAACCATGGAGTTTACATAACATGGAAGTGGAATACGTGCCGATTGCTGTCAAATTTCGAAGAAATAAATGTTTTCGTGCTCTCATCACCGTGGCAGAGTGGATTGTATGTCTTGGTTTGATATTTGTAGTAAACGTCGGCATTTATACCCATGAGAGTAACAATTTAGCAGACGACACACATGTTTGGATTTCCTTGACCTTCCTCTATGACTGGTGATGGTTACCTCCCTTTTGTTATTAATGGATTTTCGACCCTAATGCTTTTATTAAGTCGTTTCTTCGTTCAAGAGTGATAAATTTGAGTGTGAAATAATATTGGGGATTCGTGTATTCAAAGGGGGCCTCCAAAACCCTCTATTTTTAATGGTAACGTGCTTTAAAAATAATTAAAGAAACCGACCAATCGAAACTCCTGACCCTGCTACAGCGTAGCAGAGATGAAGCAGAGTCAACGGAACGCAGGGATTGTTTTGCGGAAAGTAGGAAAAGATAACTCTGTTTGACTCGATCTCGATTAGGCCATTCCGTCACATGACATTTGAGAGGGGGGTGTTGAGTTTACGATCTAAATAAATCACTTTCTTTTCAAACCTCGATTCTGAAAATTTGTACATTCAATCGGACCTAACTTCCAGTAAGTGTGCAAAATGTCAAGGAAATCCGTAAAGCAGTTTTTGAAATATCAGCCGTTAAGTCGGGACTGATAGACAGACATACAGATAAAATTACGTCACGTTATTGAACACGTCACACATTTTGCATTTCGCCATTCCGTCAATTGACATTTTAGGGGGGTGTTTTTGATTTTACGACCTTAAAAACCACTTTTTTTTCAAACCTCGATTCTGAAAATTTGAAACATTCAATCGGACCTAACTTCCAGTAAGTGTGCAACATGTCAAGGAAATCCGTTCAGTAGTTTTTAAAAATCAGCCGTTAAGTCGGGACAGACAGACACACACACACATAAAGTCTGTAGGACCACCAGTAAACCTGGAGGGATAAAACTGTATTCATTGTGGAGTCTTGTTTAAAGGCGAAAGAAAGAAGGAAATCCGATATAATGCCCTGACTCGTATTCCCCTATAGGCAAAACAACGCATGCACATGTCCGCTATTGTGCGCCTTTGAAGTGGTACCCTTGATTAGTCATGCTTGCACACACGCACACAATCATCTACGATCAATTCGTCCTTACATCCATCCATCCATTCATCCATTTGTTAAGTCATTCATTCATTCATTTACCAACTCCAACCATCCATTCTCTTATCAATTGTTTAGAATTTCTTTCACTGATTTTTCTGTCTCTCGTTTACTCATTTTCTTGTTTTTGTTTTCTTTCAGTCTTTCCGTTATGCATTGACATATTCATTATCAGTAATGTCAAATGTCTTCCTCCCAAACTCTCTACCTTTCATTAACAACAACAACAATAACAACAAATCATACATATATCCTCCGTCAGTACTGCGTCCTTTCACTCATTCCAATCCGAGTTGTATAAACCGCGTTCCCATGTCAACCTCCCAAACCCCACAACCTCACATGCATTCGTGCATCCACACATACGCGCGCATGCGCATTTATGTGTGTCTGTATGTCTGTCCATTCGTCCACGTTGTCAGTCTGTGTGTTTTTGTCTTTGTCTGTGTGTCTGCATGTGTGTCAGACTGTGCATTTGTGTGTGTGTGTGTGTGTGTGTGTGTGTGTGTGTGTGTGTGTGTGTGTGTGTGTGTGTGTGTGTGTGTGTGTGTGTGTGCGCGCGAGTGTGTGTGCGAACATGCCTTTGTATTAACTTGTGTACTTCTATGCGTGTCTCTTTGCCCCCCCCCCCCTCTCTCTCTCTATCTGTCTTTCTGTCTCTCGTTCTCTCTGTCTCTGTTTCTGTCTGTCCTTTTTTCCGTCTCTGAATCTCTCTCTCACTTTCTCTCTTTGTCTTTCTGTATGTCTCATTCCCTCTGTCTCTCTCTCTCTGTCTCTGTTTCTCTGTCCCTCTCTGTCTCTCTCTTTCTCTCTCTCTCTCTCTCTCTGTCTCATTCTCTCTGTCTCTCACTGTTCTCTCACGCTGTCTCCGTGTTTCTCTCTGTCTCTCTCTGCCTCTCTATCTCTGCCCCCCTCCCCCCCCCTCTCTCTCTCTCTGTCTCTCTGTGGTTTTCATTATCTCTGTGCTTCTGTCTCTCTCTCCGTTTCTATTTCTGTTTCTCTCTCTCTTTGTTGCTCTGTCTCCCTCTTTATTTCTCTCTCTCTCTCTTCATTCTTTCTTTCTCTTTCTTTCTCTCTCTCTGTTTCTCTCTCTCTCTGTTTCTCTCTCTCTGTTTCTCTCTCTCTTCATTCTTTCTTTCTTTCTCTTTCTTTCTCTCTCTCTTTTTCTTTCTCTCTTTCTCTCTGTTTCTCTCTCTCTCTCTGTTTCTCTCTCTCTCTGTTTCTCTCTCTCTCTCTGTTTCTCTCTCTCTGTTTCTCTCTCTCTCTCTCTCTCTCTCTCTCTCTTCATCTTACCTGTAGTAGAGGAGGAAGCCCCAGGTGCGATACACGTCATCCTTGGGCAAGATAGAGCTGGGGGCGGCGCTGACGCAGAACATGAGGTCAGACACGGCCAGTGACGTCAGACAGAGGTTTGCGTTGCGCTCCAGTCGGTACAGGTGGCGCTCGCGTCGCTTGAGAGAGAGAATGAGCAGGTTGAGGACGTTTCCAAAGACGCCGACGACAGCGATGATAGGGACAAGGCAGGTGTAGGCGACGAAGCGCGTTGTCTCGAACAGCTCTCGCGCATCCAGCTCGTCGGCACTGTCATTGGCGTTGACCCCGCTGCTGTTCACGCACTCCATCATGGCCTTCAAGCGGACTGATCTGAAACGAGTGAGGCACAAAGAGAAATGACCTGTAGAGATCCTGTCGTGATGACAAGAACGAACAAACGAACGAATGAGTGAATAAAGTGAGCGAACGCACGAAGAAGACGAAATTGAGATGAAGGCCTCCCATCCTGTATGAAAAGATGGGTGTTTGAGGTTCTCCTGTGCGAAAGGTTGGTTCAGCAATGTTTACGGTGTCAGATTATCAATACAGTAGGTTTGCTATTTATCAAATCAGAAATCGTTTCATTCTACGGAATCTGTGAAACTAATACGCGTTGCCGAGCGGTGCAGAAACGGAAACTTGTAATCTTGGTGCTCTTCCTTTGCTTGATACGATGGACTGGTGGAACAGAAGGGAAGGCAAACGAGGAAGGTAAGCCAATGAACAATGGCAACAGACTCGACTCACTCGTCTGCATACTTCGACTGCGGAGGACGACTATCACAGACTGGTCGCTCCCACAGCTAGAACAGTCATCAATCACGGACTGCGTGCGACTCAATCGCAAGCATAAATCCAAGTCAATAATTGAGTCTTAACCTAAATGTGGTATTCACGGGTAAGTTTGACGGACGTAAAGGAACAGTTCAATGTGCAGGGGTCCCAATCGCGATGAAGTGAGACACACACAGGGAATTCGCAAGGTGCCTCAGGCACTTTGACAGTCCACAGTTTATCAACCCTTCATACTATCAGTTTCTGACACTGAGAACAGCTACAATGCAGGGTCAGGGGCCTCCTGTATTCAAAAGCCCAGGACTTGGATTGGTCTCCAAGATTCCTTCAGGATTTGTGATAGTAGTTTCTCCATGAACACCACTACAATGACAACTACGATCACTATGGCCGCCACGACTACACCAACTCCACCACCACCACCACCACACCACCACCCAACCACCACCACCACCCCACCACCACCACCACCACCACCACCATCACCACCACCACCACCACCCCACAACCACCACCACCCCACCACCACCACCACCATCACCACCACCACTTCAGCAGCAGCCACAGCAGCAGCAGCAGCAGTATTATCATAGTCGTCCTCGTCTTCATTATCATCATCGTTATCACTTTCGCTAGTATCCTCATTGTCGCCGTCCCCCTGACGCTCCTCATACACTTGCTTTTTCCGTTCCTTCTGTTGACCTTTCTGCGTCTGTCCTTGCCTCTCCTTCTCCTCCTGTACCTCTTCCTCCTCCTCCTCCTCCTGCTCCTGCTCCTCCTCCCCCTCCTCCTGCTCCTCCTCCTTCTCTTTCTCCTCCTCCTCCTCCTCCTCCTCCTCCTCCTCCTCCTCCTCCTCCTCCTCCTCCTCCTCCTCCTCCTCCTCCTCCTCCTTCTCCTCCTCCAGCTCCTCCTCCTGCTCCTCCTCCTTCTCCTCCTCCTCCTGCTCCTGTTCCTGTTCCTCCCCCTCCTCCTCCGGCTCCTCCTCCTCCTGCTCCTGCTCCTCCTTCTCCTCCTGTTTCTCCTCCTGCTCCTGCTCCTCCTCCTCCTGTTCCTCCTCCTCCTCCCCCTACCCCTCCTCCTCCTCCTCCTCCTCCTCTTCCTGCTCCTCCTGCTCCTCCTGCTCCTCCTTCTCCTCCCCCTGCTCCTCCTTCTCCCCCTGCTCCTTCTCCTTCTCCTGCTCATCCTCATCCTTTTTGCCTCCTCACCCTCTTCTTTCTCTGCACTCTTTTTCTACTTCTCACTCTCCTTTTCCTCATCCTCCTCAACATTACAGTCGCGGTCGTAATTTTGAACTCTTACTCATCGATTGCAGAATTCCACATTATGTCTCAGATGACATTCGTAGGCTAATAGGCAATCATAGAGCGTCCTTCAGGAACTTCGCTTATGCATAATTTTCTATCTAATTGAGGCATTCTTGCATTCTACGTCACACCTTGTGCTGTCACGTGACATTCGGTTTCTGCGATATGGTAATTCACAAGTTTTGCCCGAACGTAGTTCTTGAAAACAGACGATTTGCCAAACTCCTGTTTGGGTAGTATTTTTGCATTCTTCCGTTGTCCTAACGTTACTGTAATCACAAGAAAATGATACCATGTCGTTTCAACTGCTGATTTGTAAAATGAAAGGGCTTGACTGACAAACAGTAAACATTTCAGGCGTAGTTTAAGCGACCAACTGCTTGGCCTTCAAAAGACTAGCATCCAAAAATGGCGACCCAAAAGATGTCACGCTTCACGTTTTAAATTGCTCGATTTTCCTTATTAGTTAATCAAAACATCAAGTTATGCGATGCTTGCCTTATTTCATGAGTAAATGGAAAGTCTGATGCTAAATGTATGGTTATTTAATCGTCAGACGGCTATTTTGTGAAATGTGACCCAATTTCGATTCCCTACATCGTGGTCGTGATGCGTGATGAGCGCGCACCCTCATTTAGATAAAAATTATGCATAAGCGAAATTCCTGAAGGACGCTCTATGATTGCCTAATGACAGACCACTTACTGGAAACGTTTGAAAACAAAAACAAATATTTTGACGAACTAAGAAGTGAAACTTAAATGGGAAACAATACGTTGAGAAGCAGAAGTGCTGACTGCATTCACAGGTATGTGCGGAGAGGACGGCAGTAGGACGCGGATGACAAAGGTATATACTCACAAAGGAGCAGTATTGCTTACAGAACGGATGGGAATTGTTGTTTAGTTCATGAACTAACTTCCGTTATGGTAAGTTGATAACTGAGTAATGATGCCATATGAAGAAATACATTCCCAATTAAACGGAATTAAAAACCAACAAATAGCAAACACCAAAAAGCATTCATAAACGGTGATGTTTACCTCTTTGCAGTTTTCTGCCCAAGTTTTGCAGTCATGACCACGCCATATGTGTTGTTTTCTAGTTATGGGATTTGTGAGACGTGTGTTCCACGAAGTTCATGATTTGATGATTTGACTCTCACTGTCGTGTACATCTTGCCATGCATACACGATAACACACACACACACATACACACACACGCACACACACACACACACACACACACACACACACTCACACACACGCAAATGCATACACACACTCACACGCACACACACACACTTACACATACACACACATACACACACATACACCCACATACACACACGTACACACACACGCACATACACGCACATACACACACATACACACACAGAAATACTCACACACATATACACACACAACACAAACACACACACATACTTACACATACACACACATATACTCATACACACAGACACACACAAACACACACACACTCACAAACACACACACACACACAAACACACACATAAATACACACATAAACACACACAAAAACACACACATACACACAAACAAATACACCCACACACAAACACACACATAAACACACTCATAAACACACACATAAACACACACATAAACACACACATAAACACACACACACACACAAATACATACACAAACACACACATACACACACATCACGCACACACACACACACACACACGCACACTCACACACACACACACACACACACACACTCACACACACACAAATACATACTCACACGCACACACACACACACACTTACACATACACACATACACACACATACACACACATACACCCACATACACACACGTACACACACGCACATACACGCACATACACACACATACATACACATACACACACAGAAATACTCACACACATATACACACACACAACACAAACACAAACGCACACACATACTTACACATACACACACATATACTCATACACACAGACACACACAGACACACACACACACTCATACACACACACACAAACACACACATAAATACACACATAAACACACACATACACACAAACACACACACAAACACACACATAAACACACACATAAACACACACATAAACACACACATAAACACACACATAAACACACACACACACATACACATACTACTCACCCCCTTATCCCCTTCCTTTATACTCTAAGGCAGTTTACAGAAATAATGTCTGTATGTGAATCACGCCACGACTCCTCAGGGGTCGAGATAGCCTTTAAGCATAAGAAGCAAAACGAGAAAAAAATTGAATACAGAGTACTCTAAAGCCTTGTTCAGGAGGCGCAGCGATTCAGAGTGATGCTCAGCGCTGCATGTGATTCACTCCTGAACAGCAATTTTGGGGCGTGATTCACTCAGCGCTGAGCAGCGCTTTGCATCACCAATCCGAGGTGATTCAGACGATTTTGCATCATTTTCAAAATGGCGTCTTCGATCCCGCACTGGCCGTCGATCCGTAAAATAGCCCTCAGAAACATCATTTTGGGACTGGAACGGGCTTTATTTGCCCCAAGCGCCCTGTAAGCCCGAGTAATGGCAAGTAAGGATGACACAGTAGTGGACTTTTTTCATGCAGAATGCATTTAAACGTGCATAAACGATGTCTGTGGTAAAGAAAACACTTTCTTAGCGTCTATCAACACAACATGGGGCGCAGAAGATTTACCTCCCCTTTAAAAAGTGAAGCGCTGCACAAAATCTGTAGGTGTTCAGGAGGAGCAAAGAGCGCTCAATTGCCAATATTAAGCGCTCATGCAGCGCTTCGTATTCCTGAACAAG
Source organism: Theodoxus fluviatilis (assembly GCA_034096865.1). NCBI lineage: Eukaryota > Metazoa > Mollusca > Gastropoda > Cycloneritida > Neritidae > Theodoxus > Theodoxus fluviatilis. Next base: position 46,446 of record JAWQFJ010000300.1, on the reverse strand, counting down.
CCCATGGAATCAGTTGTGATGAATGAAAACATCCAAAAAAACTTCCTTCGCTTCTGCATGTCAATGGCTGACTTTGAATAAGGTTTTTTGGTCAGCGGAGTTTACCGCGCTTTAATGCGATTTGATACAGTGGCTGTGGCTTCCCCATTTTGTACAATTCCCTCCACCAAACCGTGAGACAGGGTAGTGTTTTTTAATAAATCCATCAGTAAATTACAAACCATCACATCAGACATCGCTCGCATCCGAAACGCACTTCTCAGCCGCACTCCCCCCTCCCCCCCCCTCTCTCTCTCTCTCTCTCTCTCTCTCCTCTCTCTCTCCTCTCTCTCTCTCTCCTCTCTCTCTCTCTCCTCTCTCTCTCTCTCTCTCTCTCTCTCTCTCTCCTGCCCACGAAACAATTTCAATGTAGGTCACGTCCAATCACTGACAGTAGTGAAGAGATAAACTCTCCCTCGCCTGATGGGAACTGGAACATTTTCACAAAATTATCCGTGTTTTGCGCCGTTTATTTGCAGAGCGTCGGTGTCAAGGAGACAAAAGGTCGAGCAAAACATCGGAGGACTGGGAAAATTTTGAGCTGCCTTCACTGAGATCAAGCCTGCATCGTGTTTTCGAGTAGAACGAGTGAGTAGACAGACTACGACGGAGATGAAGAGACACAGAAAACGGAAATAACAAAATAATGTGAATGTGTTGCGAGAGTGTGTGAGTGAAACTGATGGGAATCTGTAGCAGTCGTGGTGGTGGTGGTGGTGGTGATGATGTGGTAAGGTGGTGTGTGTTTTGATAGTCGTGGAATGGTATGTGGAAGGTGGTGATGCGGTATGGCTGTGTTTTGATAGTCGTGCAGTGGTGTATGAATAGTGGTTGTGTGGTATGGTGGTGTGTTTTGATAGTCGTGGTATGGTATATGGAAGGTGGTGATGCGCTATGGCTGTGTTTTGATAGTCGTGCAGTGGTGTATGAATAGTGGTTGTGTGGTATGGTGGTGTGTTTTGATAGTCGTGGTATGGTATATGGAAGGTGGTGATGCGGTATGGCTGTGTTTTGATAGTCGTGCTGTGGTGTATGAATAGTGGTGGTGTGGTATGGTGGTGTGTTTTGATAGCGGATGTATGGTATTTGAAAGGTGGTGATATGGTAAGCTGGTGTGTTTTGATAGTCGTGGTGTGTGCATGAAAGGTGGTGGTATGGTAAGCTGCTGTGTTTTGATAGTCACGGTGTGTGCATGGAAGGTGATGGTGTGGTGATGGGCTCAGTGTCCGAGTGGTCAGTGCGCTGGTGGGTGTGGAGTTCATAGCTGCGTTGACCCCAGACCTGCATCACTGGGGAAGACACAGAACTCACACTGCTTCCTTTTACCCAGAAGTAAAGCGGGGGTTTGTGAGGCTTGAGATAAATAATTGTGAAAGCTTACCTTAGCGTGTTCATCCGCAGGTGCGCTAAGGTGGTGTGATGTGGTAGTGAGAGTGATGATGCAGTAGTAATGGTGGTGATGTACCGTGGTTTAATGGTGATGTTGGTGGTGCGATGCAGTAGTGAGAGTGGTGGTGCAGTAGATATGTCGGTGATGTACAGTGGTTTAATGGTGATGTTGGTGGTGTGATGTGGTAGTGAGAGTGATGATGCAGTAGTGATGGTGGTAATGTACAGTGGTTTAATGGTAATGTTGGTGGTGCGATGCAGTAGTGAGAGTGGTGGTGCAGTAGATATGTCGGTGATGTACCGTGGTTTAATGGTGATGTTGGTGGTGTGATGTGGTAGTGAGAGTGGTGCTACAGTAGTGATGGTGGTAATGTACAGTGGTTTAATGGTGATGTTGGTGATGTGATGTAGTAGTGAGAGTGGGGGTGCAGTAGTGATGGTGGTGATGTACTTTGGTTTAATGGTAATGTTGGTGGTGTGATGCAGTAGTTAGAGTGGTGGTGCAGTAGTGATGGTAGTGATGTACCGTGGTTTAATGGTGATGTTGGTGGTGTGATGTAGTAGTGAGAGTGGGGGTGGCAGTAGTGATGGTGGTGATGTACTTTGGTTTAATGGTAATGTTGGTGGTGTGATGCAGTAGTTAGAGTGGTGCTACAGTAGTGATGGTGGTAATGTACAGTGGTTTAATGGTGATGTTGGTGATGTGATGTAGTAGTGAGAGTGGGGGTGCAGTAGTGATGGTGGTGATGTACTTTGGTTTAATGGTAATGTTGGTGGTGTGATGCAGTAGTTAGAGTGGTGCTACAGTAGTGATGGTGGTAATGTACAGTGGTTTAATGGTGATGTTGGTGATGTGATGTAGTAGTGAGAGTGGGGGTGCAGTAGTGATGGTGGTGATGTACTTTGGTTTAATGGTAATGTTGGTGGTGTGATGCAGTAGTTAGAGTGGTGCTACAGTAGTGATGGTGGTAATGTACAGTGGTTTAATGGTGATGTTGGTGATGTGATGTAGTAGTGAGACTGGGGGTGCAGTAGTGATAGTGGTGATGTACTTTGGTTTAATGGTGATGTTGGTGGTGTGATGCAGTAGTTTCAGTGGTGATGTAGTAGTGATGGTGGTTGTATACTTTGGTTTATAATAATAAAATATTTTATTTATACGCACATATCTTCCCTTGATAGACAAGCTCATGGCGTTTACAATTTAAAGAATCAATACTCATACAACCGCTCAACATTACATTCCTACAAAAACTCACACATTATACATATTTATTTTAAAAAACTAAGATCAACAGAACAAACCATACAATATACATAGTACTTGTAGGCTAGGTCAAGTAAGGTGAAGCAGCTTAGCGGGAAAGCGGGTCGAAAGAGGTGGGTCTTTAGAGCACTTTTGAACTGGGGCACAGTGTCAGAATGACGGACTGAGAGAGGGAGACTATTCCAGGTTACAGGTCCAATATAGGACACGGCACGCTGTCCTTGAGTTTTCTTCTTACGGCGGGGGACCTTAAGCATTCTAGAGTCAGCAACTGAGCGTAGAGATCTGGAGGGCGTGTAGACTGCAAGAATTTCTGTAAGAGCGTGTGGTGCGGTGTTGTTGATGGCCTTGAAGCACAAAGTATCAAGTTTATAATCTATCCTCTGAGAGATGGGGAGCCAGTGAAGTGTTTGTAGGAGTGGAGAGACATGGGTACGCTTGGGACATCGAAAAACTAGCCTAGCAGCACAATTCTGAACTTTCTGGAGTTTGTTAAGCAGAGTGTCAGGGATGCCAGCGAGAAGAGAGTTTCCATAGTCGAGACGAGACAGAACAAGTGATGTGATGAGCGTTTTGGTGGCCTGCTGAGAAAGATAGTGACTAATAGTACTAATTTTCCTTAGCTCGTAATATGCTAACTGACAGACTGTTTACCTGAGTTCTCATTGACAGATCATCGTCAAACATGACGCTTAAATGGTTAGTTTGAGGGCCTGATCCGATTCGCCTCCGCCGCCCACCAGGAGTACTTCAGTTTTTGAGTCATTGAGTTGGAGCTTGTTCCGGGTCATCCACTGTTTTGCGTCAGAGATACAGTGTTCTCTGGTAGAAAGAAGAGAGTTGATTTGACTGGGATGGGAGGAGTTGTAGAGCTGGGTATTATCAGCAAATTTACTGTGAGAGACTGAATGACTATCAATTACATTGGAGAGTGGTTGGATGTACAGTAGAAACAGCAGAGGACCCAGAACAGAGCCCTGAGGGACTCCGTACTTGAGAGCTGTAGGATCAGAAGTAAAACCCGAGATGGAAACAGTCTGTCTACGTTCTGAGAGATATGAATGCAGGAAGGAGAGTGCTAAGTTCCCAATGCCAAAAACGTTTCTAAGACGGGTGAGAAGAATTCCATGGTTTATTGTGTCGAACGCGGCACTCAAGTCTAACAGAGTAAGAAGAGAAATTTTGGAATCATCAGAAGCAACTCGAAGATCGTTTAGAACACGGAGCAGAGCTGTTTATGTGGAATGATGAGCACGGTTCGCGGATTGGAAACGGGCCAAAAGGTCATACTGGGACACGTGCTCCAGCAGCTGCTGCAAAGCTTCTCTAACAATTTTGACAGAAAAGAAAGATGGATGGATGGATGGATGGATGGAGTTTAAGGGCCTATCAGCCTTGTAGGCTATACAAGGCCACAACGTTAAAAAACACTTCCACCATGGTAATATAACTCTCCGCGACAGCGGAGTAAAGCACGATTCAGTAAACTAGTGATATAAAATCAATAAAGTCTAGTCCCACAGCCCAACAACCAGCAAAGGCAGTGCATAGCCTTCAAACACGAAAAAAGCATAATAACAAAAGGGAAAAATGTCACATCTCGATGTCCTTGACACCGACAATGCATTGAGGGATAAGTGGATGGAGCCCAAGGGCTCATCAGGTTTTAAGGTCATTCAAGGCCACAACAAACTTTCACTGAATAAAAATGTGCAATTAAAAGATTACCACAGAAGAGGTAAGTAGGGAAATATCGAAAACAATTAAGATATAGTACAACTCATATACGAGAATAATACTCAGAATCTATTAAAATTTTTATCACAGCAAGAGGATCTTTAAAAATGTCAGACAGACTGCTCGACCCACCCCGTAGATGAGCAAGTCGAGGGCACTCCACCAGAACGTGCCGCATGGGAAGCCTGCACTGGCAGTTGCGGCACTCCGGTGGAGGCTCCGACCGCAACAAATAGGAGTGGGTCAAAACAGAATGGCCGATCCGAGAACGGCAGAGCACAACTTCCTCTCTTCTCGTGAGCGATGTGGGGGAGAGTCGCTCACCCCACACGGAAAATACTTCATGAAGTTTGTTACGTGCCCTGCCGTCCCAGTCGGCCTGACACAGGTTAGAAATATATTTATTGATACGGGGTACCAGGTCGCCCGCCGGGACCCTGCCCGGGGACACCAGAAAAGAAAGATTGGAGACCGACCTGTAATTACTCAGTTTGTTTGGATCCAGGTCCTGCTTCTTCAAAAGCGGCTTAACTATAGCCTGCTTGAAAACACTAAGGAAGGTGCCAGACTGGAAGCAATCATTGATCATCTGTGTCAGGACAGGTAGGATCTCATCAATGCACTCAACTATGAGGGTTGTGGGAACATGGTCAGGTCATAGGAGGTAGGGGTCATACTGCGGATGGTCTTGAGGACCGCACTAGCCTCAACCGGGCTGAACTGAAGGAGGGGAGTACCCCTGAAGGATACTGGGTCATCACTAACAGGCGCACCTGCATCAGCAGAAATGCCAACGTTGCTTCGAATATCGGACACCTTGGACACAAACAAGTCGCTAAACATCTGAGGTAACAGCGACATTGGTGACGAAGGGAGAGTAGTATAACGGGTCTTGTTCATGAGCATGTTCGTGATGGAAAATAATTGACCGCAAGTTTAATGATGATGTAGGTGGTGTGATGCAGTAGTGAGAGTGGTGGTGCAGTAGTGATGGTGGTGATGTACCGTGGTTTAATGGTGATGCCGGTGGCGATGTTCAGTGGTGTAATTGTGATGGCAGTTTACAGTAGTGTAGAGGTGGTGAAGATGGTGGCAATGTATCATGGTATAGTAGTGATGCTTGTTGCGGTGTTCATTAGTGATAGTGTTGTAGTGGTGTAGTGGTGATGGCAGTACACAGCAGTGTACATATACAGGTGGTGGAGTGGTGATGGCAGTGTACAATAGTGTACATGTACAGGTGGTGAAAATGGCGAACTCGGTGTTGGCAGGATTGACAGACACTGCCTTTGAAGGCTGTAATGGGGAAATTGGTTTTTGGAAGTATCTCACCTGAGAGAGACTTGGTTTTTGCTGGTGAAGTTGGTAGTCCAAAAGCAGTATAAAGTTGAGGTGAAGGGAGAGTGGAAGTTGAGTTCTACGCCAAGGTGTTGAGGGCTGTTCACTCTGAGGTGTGAGTAGTGGTGAGTAAAAATAGGCAGTGAGTTGGTTGTGAGAAGATGGCTATATCAGGGAGCGCAAGAAGACAGAGATAGAGATCGGTCCGCCTACTGAGTGAGAGGAGGAAGGCGAAGCACAGAAGAGAGAAGCGAACGAAGAAGAGAGAAAAGGAAGGCGAAGCACAGAAGAGAGAAGCAGACGAAGAGAAGAGATCGGCTCCACACACAACACAGACGGGCAGAGAGAGAGAGAGAGAAAGAGAAAGAGAAAGAGAGAGAGAGAGAGAGAGAGAGAGAGAGAGAGAGAGAGAGAGAGAGAGAGAGAGAGAGAGAGAGATCGGGCAGTGTTGGAAGGTTGGTGCGAGTTTTGCACGGGTCGATAGCATTTTAACTTGTCGAGGGCTGACCTACGTGTTTTTATGTTTTATAAAAGAAAGCTGACCGTAATTTTACTTGTGCTGTTCATTTTATCCTTGGGATTTGAGTATGTGAATAATAGATATAATTTTATAAGATTGGGTTATTTAGGATGTTGTGTTTGAGCCATATACAAATGTTTAAAAGAAATTCTACCCCTGTTACGGGCATGTTTTATGTTGAAATATAAAGACTTGTAAGTAACCCGGGACCTGTTTTATTTCGTTTTTGTGGATCCCCGTAACAGTAGGTGTAGAAAGTGGGGGCTTCTCGTCCGGGAGGATTTATTTTGAAAGAATGCGAACGTGGGAACTCGTTCCGAGAGATTATTCGGTTTTTACATTTGAACAATTTTACTGAAGTATTGAGTCTAAAACACGGTGAGGTTTTGATGGCCGCGTATAATACAAAACAAATACAAAACATTAGAAGGTAAAACAACGCAAATTTTCGGCTAAAAAGCTTTCATCGGTTTTATGTGTGTGTGTGCGTGTGTGTGTGTGTGGAGTCTTGCGCGTACGTGTTCCTACATGCATCGGTTTTGTGTGTGTGTATGTGTGTGTGTGTGTGTGTGTATGTGTGTGTGTGTGTGTGTGAATCATCACGCGTGTGCATGAATGTGTGAATCATCACGCGTGCGCATGACATATATACTATAAAGTAAATAAATGGACTGTATATGGGTTTTAATGTTTGTAGTTATGCGTAAGTATGTATTACCTTTTAAGTTATCTATTTATTAAACTTATGTATATTTTAAAACACTAACGCTATTTTACACCTGGTGACAATGGGATTGGAGTCCCTTTCATTTTAGCTGTGAGTTGAACACTTTTCATGACACGAGCCACACGCCAGCCCTCGTTTTACTCTGTGAGTTGTTTTTATGTATGCTGAACCCACTGACAGACTCGCTTTCATTCTACTTTTGTCCGCTCTCCAGTAAGTTTTATTTGTGCGCCTGATGAAGGCTTTTTAGCCGAAAATTTGCGTTGTTTTACCTTCTAATGTTTTGTATTTGTTTTGTATTATACGCGGCCATCAAAACCTCACCGTGTTTTAGACTTTTATTCTAGTGCCGTGGCAATCCCTTGTTTTTGACACATGAAGTATTGAGGTTAGAAGATTTTACTGTGATGATATTCGAGTTGACGTTTTAGACATATCTTGTGTACTTACTATTGGAAAAAGTGTCCCGTTTTTTAAGTAACCCTTCTGTGAGAGGAATTAGAAGAGCGAAACAGGAGTACTTGTTACAATTAGCGAAGGACAAAGGTATTGGTGTGGCGGAAGAGTTACAATCTGATGTGAAGGCAATAAGAGAGTTACTGATAACGGAACTTTTTCCCAAGGACGATACTGATGAGGAAAGCAATCATGAGGAAATAGCAGTTCAAAATGTTGCTAAGGAAAATGAAACCTCTGGTCTCACTTTTGATCAGCGATTGCGCTTAAGGCAGCTGGAGATAGATCTAGAAATGGAGAGAAGGAGAGGGAGGACAAAGAGGGAGAGAGATTTGAAGATGGAGAGATTGAGAGACAAGGAGAGGGAGAGAGAAGATAGAGGGAGAGAGAGTTTATGCGAGAGAAAATGGAATTTGAGAGACAGCAGCAGGAGAATAGACATACCCCGAGGGAGGGGAATTCAAAATAAGTGACTATCATCGTTCCGTCCCTCACTTTGAAGAGCAATTTGTTGAGAAGTTTTTCTCGAGGTTTGAACATGTAGCAAACAAGTTGCATTGGCCTAAGCTGTACTAGTATTTGATTCTGCAGAGTCAGTTAAGAGAAAATGCTAGTAAGGCTTATGGTTCTTGGAGGGTGAGGACAGATAACTATGAGAAAGTGAAGGAAGTGATCAGATTGGCCTACCGACTGACTGGGAAAGCGTATCGTCAGAGATTTAGATAAATGAAGGAGAGAGGCGAGACCTTCTGTGATTTTGTGGCTCGAGTAGCAAATGCTTTTGACTTGTGGTTGAGGTGAGAAAAGGTGTCTAGTTACAAAGCCTTGAGAGAGCTCCTGTTGCTAGAAGATTTGAAAAACAAGGTTCCCCCGACAGTGCGTGTGTTTCTGGAAGATAAACATGTTAAATCAGTTTGAGAGGCGACTCAATGAACTGATAAATACATACTGATACATAAAGGACAAAACGGGCAGAGTCAAGTCAGAACTGGTACCTGTAATCCCGTGGGAAATAGACGAGTCGTTCAATGTAGAAAGTGTTAGAGATTTGGTCATGTAGCTCCTGAGTGTCGTGGGTTCCATGACATTTCAGCGCCAACACTTCAGCGCCGTCATTTCAGCGCGGCGACACTTCAGCGCCGCACATTTCAGCGCCGTCATTTCAGCGCGGCGACACTTCAGCGCCGCACATTTCAGCGCCGTACATTTCAGCGCCGTACACTTCATCGCCGTCATTTCAGCGGCGACTCTTCTTTCATAACTTTCAGCCAAACATTAACGACATCGTCAAGTGTCCTCGATAACTCCTTCGTGAATGATCACTCACTCATGTTTGTCACGTGATCACTCACATATTTACGTTTCAGAGCGGGGCTTGTTTGTCACGTGACATTACGGAAACTCCTTAGTGAATAATCACTCACATATACATATGTAAGGTTCAGAGTAGGCCTTATTTGTCATAACAGCGCCGAAATGGTCTCTCACATATTAGCATTTCAGAGCAGGGCTTGTTTGTCACGTGACATTGCGGCAACTCCTTAGTGAAATATTTGTCATAAATCAGCGCTGAAATGTTCTGCGCTGAAATGTACGGCGCTGAAAAGACACCGCGCTGAATTGGTGGCGCTAAATTGGTGGCGCTGAATTGATGGCGCTGAAATGACGTGTTACCGAGTGTCGTGCATTACCTGTGCAGGAAAACAAGAATGGTCTAGAGCGATCTTCGGCTGTAAAGACCAGCCCCTTGCAATGCTCATATTGTCATAAATTGGGTCATGTGCTGGAGAACTGTTTTGCCAGAAAGGGAGAACAGCAGAAAGTGGTTGGATTTGTACGGGACCGGACTGAGAAAGCCATAGGTTCCCAATACAGTAAATATGTATCTAGAGCTGGTCTTTCTATCAGTTATCATGATCCTTATTCGTGATACAGGTGCGTTTGTGAGTTATTAGCAGAAAGGCTGTGAGCAGACCTGACTTGTCTAACACTGGAAAGAATGTGATAATCCAGGTGGTAGGACAGAAGTATCAATCAGTGCCCTTACATCGATTTTGGATAAAAGCAGAGTTCGTCTCGGGAGAAGTGTTGCTTGGTGTGGTGGATGAACTACCGATCCCAGATGTTGACATTTTGTTGGGATCGGATTTGACGGACAAATGTTGTATCAAGTCACATAACTCTGTGTTGAAAGTGCAGTCCTCCCCATGAAGTGGAATCAGATAGTTCTGGTAGTTCAGACTGTTATCCTGCCTGTGTTGCTACTCGATCCATGTCAAAGAAGAGAGTGGAGAAGCAGGGTCTTGGCAGAAACCGATCTCCATGGCAACGGGAACAGCAGCAGACACAGCTCCAGTGGCTACGGGTCTCTCTGCCACGACTCGGGGCAGCTTGGATCATCCTTCAGCAGCCTGAGCCAGATCCACACGGAGCGGGTGCCAGGCGGGCTCCTCCACAGGCACGCCTCGTGCCGAGAGAATGGCCGTGGTGGCGACTCCTCCCGACAGAACGGAAGCATCTACTTCGCGCCGGGCACACTGCAGAAATTCTCGGGGTTGTTCCTCGACACGCCCACAGTTACGATGGACTGCTGGCTAGTCATACTTGGGAAGAACATTTAGCCGGACTGAGGAGTGCTTTCGAGAGACTGGCCAGTGCAAACCTGACGGTGAACTTGGACACAAGTGAATTTGAACAGGCTAAGGTGCAGTACTTGGGACACGTGATATGACTTGGGAATGTGGCACCACTAGACTCTAAATTAGAAGGCATCAAGGATTATCCGGAGCCCAGGACGCGTCGAGCGATGCGACGGTTTCTAGGTATGATGGGATACTATCGTAGGTTTTGTCCAAACTTTGCCACCGTAGCGGAAACTCTGACCTCCCTGTTGCGGAAGGATGCAACTTTTCGGTGGAGTGAGCAGTTCCAAAGGGCCTTTGACCTGTTGAAAGCTATGTTATGTCATGCCCCTATCCTAGCCGCGCCAGATCTATCTAAACCTTTCAAGCTTGCTGTCGATGCCAGTGCTTTAGGTTCCGGAGCTGTGCTATTTCAAACCGGAATTGATGGTCTCGACCACCCCGTGAGTTTCTTTTCTAAAACGTTTAACAAGCATGAGTTGAACTATTCTACTGTTGAGAAAGAAGCCTTGGGTCTGATGCAGGCTCTAAAACACTTTGAAATCTATCTTAAGGGTCACCTAGAGCCGGTGACGGTACTTACTGATAACAATCCGTTAACTTTCGTTCATCATATGAAAGCAACAAATCAGGGCATTCTCCGCTGGAGTTTGGCGTTGCAAGAATATAATCTGTCTATTTTTCATATTTCTGGTTCTGAGAATGTCATGGCTGCTGCCCTATCTAGAGTTTTTGATGCATGAATTCATGTGTATTCGTGTATATAATCCTGTGTACAGTATTGGATTGAAATGTTGAAAGAAAAGAAACTGTTGTCCCATGTGGGAACAATCAATTTCTTGTCGTTTTAAAGGTGGGGGATGTAATGGGGAAATAGGTTTTTGGAAGTGTCTCACCTTAGAGAGACTTGGTTTTTGCTGGTGAAGCTGGTAGTCCAAAAGCAGTATGAAGTTGAGGTGAAGGGAGAGTGGAAGTTGAGTTCTACGCCAAGGTGATGAGTGGTGTTCGCTCTGAGGTGTGAGTAGTGGTGAGTAAAAATAGGCAGTGAGTTGGTTGTGAGAAGATGGCTATATCAGAGAGCGCAAGAAGACAGAGATAGAGATCGGTCCGCCTACTGAGTGAGAGGAGGAAGGTGAAGCACAGAAGAGAGAAGCGAACGAAGAAGAGAGAAGAGGAAGGTGAAGCACAGAAGAGAGAAGCAGACGAAGAGAAGAGATTGGCTCCACACACAACACAGACGGGCAGAGAGAGAGAGAGAGAGAGAGAGAGAGAGAGAGAGAGAGAGAGAGAGAGAGAGAGAGAGAGAGAGAGGGTAGTTTTGGAAGGTTGGTGCGAGTTTTACACGGGTCGATAGCATTTTAACTTGTCGAGGGCTGACCTATGTGTTTTTATGTTTTAATATTAGAAGGCTGACCGAAATTTCATTTGTGCTGTTCATTTTACCCGTTGGGATTTGAGTATGTGAATAATAGATGCAATTTTATGAGATTGGGTTATTTAGGATGTTGTTTTTGAGCCATAGACAAATGTAACATTTTTTAACCCCCGTTACGGGCAAATTTATTTTGAAATATACAGACTTGCAAGTAACCCGGGACCCGTTTTATTTCCTCTTTGTGGATCCCCATAACAAAGGCCTCCAGCAGTTAATGCTACTTTACTCTTTTCTGCACTCTACCATTCCAGTGCCATACAGGGACTAAAATCAGGACAAAAACAATGTTGCTGAAGCAAAACAGGAAAGTTAAGCTCTCAGAGGCAGCGGGATTCTTGGGAAACGTCACTGCCTCTGTTTTCTTGTCGCCAGCGACCGCATAGGGTCACGTCTCACTTGTTTAAGGCGGTCGAACTTTGAAAGCAGCTGCAGCTTTTTGCTCGAGAAAAATCTTCGCAAGTGATGCATTGCGCAATCGCTTCCTGCGCAGATAACAACGGGTCGACGCGGAGCATTAATTTGAATGAAAGAGTGGTTTGTTTTGCGGTTGTCACGGTTGGGGTGGGTGGAAAGTGGTTCGACCCCAACCGGACAGTGAACAAAAATAATGAAGGGAAAATCCTTCCTCAGTCACTAATCACATTTAAAGACAAAAACGCCACAAACCAACTCCGGCGTAAAACGAAATCAACTCAATAGCTCAAAACATCTTTCAAACAATACTTTCACAAACATACAAATGAAAAATGAAAGATGGAAAAGAAAACAGTTACAAATTAAAAACATTTACAAAACCGCCCAGCGGGCTTATCCACAACAGTTCTTAGTCAATTATCAATCCATTATATTCCCCTCTCCGCCTCCTCTATATATAGGCGAGGGAAAACGCCAAGAATCAGATTATGAAAAGAAAAAAAACGTTCAGCACGAGCCGCTGCAGAACCAAAATAAAACACGTGCCACCCGCTCTGATAATGCGCAATCAGCAAGTGCTGACAGCGCATAACTCTTAAAGGCGTATCAACTCCGAGACAAAATTAACTATGATATTTTACAGTTTAAAAATATTAAACCGAGTCGTGACAGCGGTTGCTAGTTCGTTTTATCCTGTGCAGGCTGACTGTCTGAGAAAAACATGTTTATAATACCCCTCCATGACTGTCGCTAACTCAGCAGGGGGTTTCCCCTACAAAGCTCTATTTTCTGATTGGTTGATAGATGGTTGCACTGCTGCATTGACGCCGGCGAACAGATTGTTGGCTGTTTGAGAGCAAGGTTGTGTGTGTGTGTGTGTGTGTGTGTGTGTGTGTGTGTTTGTTTGTGTGTGTGTGTTTGTGTGTGTGCGTGTGTTTGTTTGTGTGTGTGTGTGTTTGTTTGTGTGTGTGTGTGCGTGTGTGTGTGTGTGTTTATGTGTGTGTGTGTGTGTGTGTGTCTGCGTGCGTGCGTGCATGCATGCACGCGTGCGTGTGTGTGTGTGCGTTGTTTTTTTTTACTCATGCACGATCGGTTTGCTCCAACGTCCCTCCGTCACGTGCGTTCAACACAGTGACGCCTGCATAGAACTTGAGAAACAACGTGCTTTGACTTGGGAAGATAGCTTTCAGTCTCATCAAGGGAGTTCTCCTTCGTCAGCACTATAGCAATGAACCAACCGCCCAAGTCGTTCAGAGGTGAAGAAAGACCATCAGCTAGAATAAGGGATAATTTTCGTGGTGTCTAAGTCCACAAATCTGTTTCCTGTGAGTCTTCTGGAAAGAAATTTGCTTGGAGAGCAAAACTATTTATGGAAGACGCCGGGACAAAAGGTCGCCGTTACCCGGGGAAACTTGGAATTATTCCGGAGCAGAACAGGCATGGCGCCTTCACTAGGCTCCCCTTCTCATGCTAAGGGTGACCACGCTCATTCCAGTTCCAGAGTGGAGAGAGAACGCATGCCGTTCCATTCTTGCGAGAATAAAATTTTCTCAATTCAATAACCGCCCTCATGCCCCTCCAGCCACCCATCCATTCATTCCTTTCGTTGCGGAGATAATTATCAAATTGGGTAATTTCTACACACACATACACATGCGTACACACACACACACACACACACACACACACACACACACACACACACACACACACTTTTCTGGGTTGTTGCACATTCGGGTTTGCATTGACATGTGTTTCTGGCGTCGTTTACAAATTGTATTTTTGGAACAGCCCCACTTGGGTCACGTTTGATTGACGTCCATCTTGCCTTCCCCCTCCCCCCTCCCCCCCCCCCCCCCCCAATTTCTCTTTCCTTGTACATTTGGGATTATTCATGACATGTGTTTCTGAGCGGTAATTTCTAAACTGCCCCACCTTTCTGTTTGATTGTTTACAGAACATCCCATCCCCCCACCCCCCACCCCATTTTGTCTTTCCTTGTACATTTGGGATCTTTCATTGACATTTGTTTGCGGCGTCGTTTCCGACTTGTAATTTTAGAACTGCACCACTTTCACGTTGATTGCATTATGGGAACAACCCCAAAATTTTCCCGTTTGAATGACGTACAGTGTGCCTCCCCGAATTTTCTTTCCTGTTACATTTGGGATTTTTCATTGACATGTGTTTGCGGCGTTGTTTCCGAATTGTAATTTCGGAACTGCCCCACCTTTCACGTTTGATTGTATTTGGGAACAACTCCCAAATTTTCCCGTTTGATTGGCGTACATCGTGCCTCCCAATATTTCTTTCCTTGTACATTTGGGATTTTCACGGACAGGTGTTTGCGGCATCTTTTCCGATTCATAACTTCGGTACCGCCTCTCTTTCATGTTTGATTGATGTCAATCGGGCCTCCCCGAGTTTGCTGTCCGGGTATCATCCGATTAGGTTGGGACGTACACTCCACCCTAGTAGTTTTGTTTCGAGACCATATTGGATATGTTCAATTGACAGTGTCACATACCTACACTTGACGACTTCCAACCTTCCTTCTTCGATTACCATCCTGTACATCGATTTACATGCCCCACCTATGTTGCTTTCCATGTACTGAATGGCTACTCGTTTGATCGAGTCTCTAGTGACTCTGGAAAGGGTAGGAGCCATGCTTTTCCCATTAGGGTTTTTACTGTAGTTTCTCCCTTCCTCGTGGCGCTTGTATCACCCAAATGGAGCGGAACTCGCTCGCTTCCCTCCTTGCCAGATTAAAAGGAGTCACAGCTGCAGTATTCAGTTACCTGGACTGAGGATCGGCTGTGGCCATTCGCATATATAGCAATGAACCAACCGCCCAAGTCGTTAAGAGGTGAAGAAAGACCATCAGCTAGAATGAGGGATAATATTCGTGGTGTCTAAGTCCACAAATCTGTTTCCTGTGAGTCTTCTGGAAAGGAGGGGATGAAGAGTGTTTTGGCTCCATTTCCACATTGTGGCAGCAGGTCTGGCCTCATGATCACGAATGACCGCTCCCAGGTGATAAACAACGGCCTGGTTTACAACTTTCTTTGAAAGACCTTCCACCAGATGGCTTAGCGTTCATTCGCTTGATCATGGAAACGGTCAGAGGGATGATGGGAAATGTTTAACCTGGGGCAAAGCAGAGGCTTCCTCTAATTACCGTGTTTGGGCTGCTGTGTGGATTCAAAGATCCCTCGCTGTGTGCACTCCCAGCGCTTCACTGGCAGAGAAATCCGAGTTCTCTCGCTGCTAATGGCCTGATGTCTACAGCATATTCATTCAGTGCACACTGAAAAGATCGTGCAGTGCTTGGAAGAAAACAGGAAGGAAATACAAAATGAAAATGACACACGCACACAAACTAGTAGAGAAATATACAGGCAAAACTCACACGAATGGATCCCCTTTCATGGGTACGCACACGTGTACGCACACAATTCTCTTTCTCTTTCTCTCTCTCTCTCTCTCTGTCTCTCTCTCTCTCTCTCTCTCTCTCTCTCTCTCTCTCTCTCTCCCCCTCTCTCCCTCTGTCTCTCTCGCTCTCTCTCTCTCTCTCTCTCTCTCGCTCTCTCTCGCTCTCGCTCTCTCTCGCTCTCTCTCTCTCTCTCTCTCTCTCTCTCTCTCTCTCTCTCTCTCTCCCTCTCCCTCACCCACCCACCCTGTCTTTATGTCTGGTCTCTCTGACGGTGTCTCTGTTCACATCGAAAGACACACATTCAGTGTCGTGAAGTATTGCACAAAAGACTAAGAAAATACATTTTGCTCTAAACTTGAAAGTTAGAGTAGACGACACGAAGTCAAATAATTTCTCTCTTCCCCCCCCCCCCCCCCCCCCGTGTTTTAGTACTAATACTATGGAATATTGTTTCTGATCTGAATTAATTATGCCGACGTCCATATCACCTCATTTCATCCCTACACTATCACACACACACACACACACACACACACACACACACACACACACACACACACACCTCCTTCTTCTGCATATGAATGATCACTGTCGATTCGCAAACGTGCACGACTCTTCATATTGACTGTCATTCAAGGCCTGTTCTAAATGGACGATGCTTATTCCTACTTCGCCAATGTTTCGACTTGCTGCAAGGGATTCTGGGACTTGCGGCAAATAGTCCAAAGAACGACATCGCCGTCGTTTTACCTGTACCTTGAAATCCGTAGTGCACCTACATGTATGGCGTTGTGCCTGATGCTGCCTCCTGATTGGCTGGTCAGTGCTGCGTCCTGATTGGCTGGTCAGTGCTGCGTCCTGATTGGCTGGTCAGTGCTGCGTCCTGATTGGCTGGTCAGTGCTGCGTCCTGATTGGCTGGTCAGTGTTGCGTCCTGATTGGCTGGCCAGTGCTGCGTCCTGATTGGTTGATCAGTGCTGCGTCCTGATTGGCTGGTCAGTGCTGCGTCCTGATTGGCTGGTCAGTGCTGCGTCCTGATTGGCTGGTCAGTGCTGCGTCCTGATTGGCTGGTCAGTGCTGCGTCCTGATTGGCTGGTCAGTGCTGCGTCCTGATTGGCTGGTCAGTGCTGCGTCCTGATTGGCTGGTCAGTGCTGCGTCCTGATTGGCTGGTCGGGGAGATCTTTTGCGCGTGGAGATTTGATTTTTCGCATTGAAATAAACACGCCAGTCCGCCTTCGTGTCCTTTGGTTCAGAAGCAAAATGCACATATTCAGAATTACTGAAACAATAAGAAACTGGAAAGTTAATAATGGTTCATAGCTATATGTAGAAAACAACAACAGTTCATTTAAACATGCTGCACTAATGAAATCGACATGCGATCGAAGGAGTGAAGTAAAAACAGAATTTTCGTCATGCTGCTACGTGATGCTACCTGGCGTATCATGTAGCTCAATGATGCGGCAGTGGCGTGGGCATATCACTGCAGTCACTAGTGGCGTATTCGTATGTAACAGTCCCCGATTACAAGATCATTCGAGTCCACCACGGCTTCGTGAACATTGGGTACTACATCTAATCAGAAAAGGCCTCGAGTCCAGACCAATTCAATCCACTTTTATACTCTTCAGATGAAACTGGATCAATCTAGGACTCGTCAATGATCATTCCACGTGTCTTTCTCTCACTTGCTTTCACCCAATCATCACGGCGTACAAAGTTTAGGGTCGCTGCTGTGACGTCACTATCCCATCGCAACAACATGACTGTGCATTTGGTTCTACATCGTTTGACTTCTAACGCTGACGTCACTGATTAATGTTGATGACGTCATCTCACCACCCTCAGCAATGACATTCCGTCCATAGCCCTCATTACGCGAGCCATCCAGGTGATCTGGAAATCACTTTTTGTTTAGAGCAGAAAGAGGAACGACTTTGTGTCTCTCTCTAACAATGCCCAACTCCATGCGAAGCCGATTCGCCGTGCTTCCATTCTGAAGAAGGGTCGTCCTAGTCTCCTCAGAACTGGTTGGAGATTTGAGAGATTTCTGTGGGGAAGCATCCAAATGTCTCGAGGTCCATTCACGCGCCGAGGTTTGGACTGGGATTGAGAATTCCCTGTGAGGAAGCTTCGGTCTTTCTTGAAGAAGGAACGCGCCTGGTCGCTTGCGTATTCTGTTCATGGTAATTCTTGCACGTGATTCCACGTGGGACCTCGTTGGGAACTGCATCCGAGAGAGAAGAGTCACTGAGACAGCACAACTCAATGCTGACTGAGAGTTTATTCTACCTTTTCATGTCCGCGTGTCCTGAATATTCTGAGAAAAACACCTCAGGAAAGATGGGACAAGGGGAATATACAGTATGAATCTAATGACAATAAAATCAGAATGAAGCAAAAGTATCCATACAAACATGATGCAAAAAAGATATTGGCCGTCGGCTAGAAGCTTTCAAAGACACAAGACAGCAAAAAAGAATAAAAGAAGTGAATCTCTCTCTCTCTCTCTCTCTCTCTCTCTCTCTCTCTCTCTCTCTCTCTCTCTCTGTTGGTGTGGGTGTGCCACAAGGTTCTGTCTTAGGTCCTGTTCTGTTCTGCCTATTCATCAATGACCTACAATTACATATCTCTGATAAAGAGGTTACATGTGATATGTTTGATGATGATGTAACACTTTCAACCTCAGGTGTCAGGACTGAATGTGTGGCAGTAAAACTTCAAAGGAGCCTGGATGAAATACGTTCCTGCTGCTCTTCGAATCATATGGTCATTAATCCTTCCAAAACGAAATACATGGTGATAACTACGAGACAAAAACATCAAATATATTCTTGATCTCTTCCTCTTGTTCTTGATTCTTTGATAATCGAAAAAATTGTTGAGCACAGAGTTCTTGGTATAATAATTGATGATCATTTAGGATGGCAATCACACATTGATTATATTTGTTTTAAAAAATCAGTTAATCTATTTCTTCTCTCCAAATTAATATAAATAAGAAGAAAAAAACACACACGACAAACACCAAACTCTCCAAATTAAGACATATTGTTGACGTTCAAACTTGCAAAATCTTCTTCCATGCTCATATCTTATTTCACGTTAATTATGCGTCAACAATTTGGGATGGCTGTAGTGACGCTAACTTGAAAAGGCTGAAGTCATTGTATCGAAGAGCCTCTAAGCTGTAACGGATAGTTCACTATCTACAAATGACAAAATGAAAGAACTTAACATGTTGCCTTTTCATAAGTATTTACAATTCAATAAATGTGTCTTAATGACAATAATTAATGAATATGATGTGCCTGATTATTTGATAAACTTATTCCAACATTCAAATATTCGCGTTCATAACTTTGTAATACCACAACCTAGGATTGATTTGTTTAAACATAGGCTATCTTATTCAGGAGCTACTATGTGGCACACACTATCCATTTCTCTAAAAATTGCGAAATCTTTAGAGAAATTTAAATTGAAACTACATATTTTTCTTATGCAGTCATCCTAGATACTTTCATCTTATTCTAAATTCACTTT
>JAWQFJ010000300.1:0-15000 GCA_034096865.1 Theodoxus fluviatilis | reverse complement strand
TGCATGCTGGGAACGGCAGAAGCCCCACAGCGGTCCAGCGTAGGAAGCGACGTCAGCTTGCCGTGGTGCATGCTGGGAGGGGAAAACATCGACCAGTGGAGAGGGTGCTTATCCCGGGACCTCCCAGATTCATGCAGATTAGCTGTCAGGCTGAGGGGTGGCAGTGGGAAGTTTGGGGAGGAGGAGGGGGTAGGATGGAGGGGAGGAGATAAGGAAAGGGGGAGGAAACTGGGAAAGACATTTGTTGAAAGAGAGAAAGAAATAGAGGAGAGGGTGAAGGAAAGGAAGGAGGGGGAGGGGTGAAAGACAGCTGGGGGTGCCACAGAACTTCCCTTATGCAAAAGAGGAGTGCCCTGTCATTTAGCGTGGCCTGCTCTCTAGACATCAAATCTATGAATGAGATAATTCTCGTGAATGTAGCGAAAGGATTGCATGAATGAATAAAGCGTCGAGAGCGGAATGGCCGAGTGACTGTGAATAGAAACGAGTGTGACAGATACAGTGAAAAGGACGACAACTCTTCATGCGGCAGATGACGTCAGCTGTGACGCAGACCAAAGTGATATGAATCAGATTTCCATGGTCAGATTCAGAAAGGAAAGAAGAGAAAGCAAAAGAAAATGAAAACAAGAGGAACTAAATCGTATGGATGTACGTAAGTGCAAACAAAAGGACAAATACATTTAGGAGGCACATAAAGGGAGATATATTACGAGTTTGTCGTGGATTTGCACACCACATTTATCACAAAATAGTTTGAAATGTAGACCCTCACGGCAGTGTCACACCAGACTCACTCGAATATCACAAGCACTACAGCTGGAATAGCGAGTGAAAGCCGAGTCAAACTGAATATTCATAAAGAGAATAACGAACCGCAAACACATGGACGACTTGTTTGCAAGCATGATACGCTTTATTCATGTAACGCTCCTCGTTGGGTGAGGACGACTTGTTCCTGTTACCTTATATATGTTGTTACCGTCCGATGTGTGCCAAGAATGAAACTGCATTCCTAAAGAATACATTGAAAAAAAATAGGTGTGGACAGCAACCGACAATGTATTTTTTCTTGCGCCAAGGTGGCCTTGAAGTTCCAATTTTAAACTTTCTCAGGCAAATGTTTTAAAAACAACATTTCTTTAAAATGTCAAAATGCATAGTTTGGGTATGCTGATGCTTTGATGTGGTCTCAAAACATTATTATGATGCATTTAATATCTTGAAGTAAATAATCAGCTCTTTTGTCATGATAATTGTTTCATTGTTGTGATCATGACTGTTGTAGTCCAGTTCATGTTGGTCAAGAATAAAAGGCTGTACAAGCTTTGCTCTTGTGGGAAATTGCATGCTGACAAGGCAAAAATAATCTAAGAAAGGCATTGAAGGTGTAAAATTGTGATCAATTGCTTGAGGAAATGGCATGGAATTTGTTTAGAACAATGCTCCCTCTTAACAGGATCAAACATAATCAATGGGGCAGATTATTATTAATCTAAGAATACATTATTAAACTATTCTTAATATACATGAAATGATGAATGGAAACCTGTTATCTTGAAAATAGTTTCTTTGAGCACATCACTGTGGATCTGCTTTTTAATGTTTAGAAATTAATCCATTAAGTTGCTTGGGCTAAGGAGAGCTCTGAGCTTGAGAGCCAAGTCCTTATTTTAGTGTAACTATTCCTTAGCATTAGAAAAGTTTTTCTTGCTTGCATTTCATATTTGGGCTTCTTTCTTTATTTTGAATTGTTTCGCCTGTTTAATTGAATTTTTAATGCAATGATTACATGTATTACACCTTCAATGCCTTTCTTAGATTATTTTTGCCTTGTCAGCATGCAATTTCCCACAAGAGCAAAGCTTGTACAGCCTTTTATTCTTGACCAACATGAACTGGACTACAACAGTCATGATCACAACAATGAAACAATTATCATGACAAAAGAGCTGATTATTTACTTCAAGATATTAAATGCATCATAATAATGTTTTGAGACCACATCAAAGCATCAGCATACCCAAACTATGCATTTTGACATTTTAAAGAAATGTTGTTTTTAAAACATTTGCCTGAGAAAGTTTAAAATTGGAACTTCAAGGCCACCTTGGCGCAAGAAAAAATACATTGTCGGTTGCTGTCCACACCTTTTTTTTTTTCAATGTATTCTTTAGGAATGCAGTTTCATTCTTGGCACACATCGGACGGTAACTGAATAAAGCGTATCATTGCTTGCAAACAAGTCGCATGTGTTTGCGGTTCGTTATTTCTTATGAATATTCAGTTTGACTCGCTTTCACTCGACTATTCCAGCTGTGTGCTTGTGATATTCGAGGAGTCTGGTGTGACACTGCCGTGAGGTCACATTTCAAACTATTTTGTGATAATGTGGTGTGCAAATCACGACAAAATCGGAAATACTCCTTTATGTGCCTCCTAAATGTATTGTCCTTTGTTTGAAATTACGTACTCCATACGATTTAAGGTTCCTTTGTTTTCATTTTCTTTTGCTTTCTCTTCTTCCTTTATGAATCTGCCATGGAAATCTGATCATAGTCACTTTGGTCTGCGTCAAGCTGACGTCATCTGCAGCATTTTGGGGATAGGAGGGGTTTTTTGGGGTTTTTTTTTTTATTTTCGGTCATTTTTCACTGTACTGTCACACAGTTTCTATTCAAAGTCACTCGGCCATTCCGCTCTCGACGCTTTATTCATTAATGCATCCTTTCGCCTACATTCACGAGAAATTATCCATTCAATAGATTTATGTCTAGGAGCAGCCAACGCTAAATGAAGGGCACTCCCTCTTTGCATAAGGGACGTTCTGTGGCACCCCAGCTGTCTTTCACCCTCCCCCTCCTTCCTTCCTTCCACCCTCTCCTCTATTTCTTCTCGCTTTCAACCAAATGTCTTCACAGTTCTCCCCATTCCTGTATCTCCTCCCCTCCATCCTACCCTCCTCCTCCCCAAACTTCCACTGCCACCCCTCAGCCTGAAAGCTAATCGCATGAATCGGAGGTCCGGATAAAGCACACTCTCCAATGGTCGATGTTTCCCCTCCCGCATGCAACACGGCAAGCTGCACGTCGCTTCTACGCGGACGCTGTTTTTTTTTTTTTTTTTTTTTTTTTTTTTCTCTTTTTTTTTTTTTTTTTTTTTTTTTTTTTTTTTTTTTTTTTTTTTTTTTTTTTTCTTTTTTTTTTTTTTTTTTTTTTTTTTTTTTTTTTTTTTTTTTTTTTTTTTTTTTTTTTTTTTTTTTTTTTTTTTTTTTTTTCTTTTTTTTTTTTTTTTCTTTTTTCCACCACCCTTTTTTTTTTTTTTTTTTTTTCTGGGGCTTCTGCCGATCCCGCATGCAATTGCCCGTTTTCTCGACGTGCTCGCTCCAAATCCGCTCGCTCAACGAGAGATCCGCGACTTGTCCGGAGCAGTGGAGCCGGGTGATTAGTTAGGCGCTGACTGACTAAAATTACCGTGATCCCTCCCTCGCATCCCGGCCGTACCTTAGCAACGATCAGATGACGCTGGCGGCGGGCGTGACGTACGTTAAGAAAAGTTTGCGGATGCTAGAAATGCTCAACGTTCTCTGTGAAAGTCACTTGGTGGTGAAAGGGTGGAAGAAAGTGAGAGGAAGAAAGTTGAGCGATCGTCTTCCTGTAAACGTCTACACACGTGTAGGCGCGGGAAATAATTTACGTTTCTAATGAGGAGGCAACTTTATTTGAAAACGTGAAGGATAAATAATGAGCAACACTTTTTGTCTATAAGTTCTAATGTAGCAGAACTCAGACACACATGCCGGAAAAAAACGATGCGTGGAGTTTTTCTTCTCGCACAATCGAGCGATTTGACATCTCCTCTTCTCTCCTTCTCCTTTCCTTCTTCCTTCCCTTTCCTCCTCCTCCCTCCTCTCTTCCTCCTCTTCCTCCTTCTTCCTCTTCTCTCTCTTCCCTTCTTCTCCCCTTCTTTTTCTCCTTCCTCTTTCCCTCCCCCCCTTCCCTCCTCTCCCCTTCTCCCCCCTCCTTCCTCTCTTCCTTCCTTTCCCTCCTCCTTCTCTCCTTTCCCTCCTTCCTCTCCCCTCCCTTTTCCTCCCTTCCTCTCCTTCCTCCTTCTTCTCCCCTTCCTCCTCTCTTCCTCTCCTCTTCCCTTTCCTCCCTTCTCTTCTTCCCCTTCCCCTTCTTCCTTTCTTTCCTTTCCCTCCCTTCTCCTTCCTCTTTCCTCCTCTTCCCCTCCCTTCTTTCTTCCTCCTCTTCCCCTCCCTTCTTTCTTCCTCCTCTCCCTTCCTCTCTTCCTCTCCTCTTCTTCCTTCCTTCTTTCTTCTCTTTCTCTCTCCTTCCTCTCTCCCTCCTTCCTTCCTCTTCCTCCTCTCCTCCTCTCCTTTCCTCCTTCTCTCCTTCCCTCCTCTCCTTCCCTCCTCTCCTTCCCTCCTCTCCTCTTTCCTCCTCTCCTCTCTCCCTCCCCTCTTCTTTCTTCTCTCTCTTTCCTCTCTTCCTCTCTTTTCCTTCTCCTCCCTTTCCCCTCTCTCTTCTCCTCTCCCTTCTTCCCCTCCCTCTTTCCTTTCTCTTTCCCTCTCCCTTCTTCTTCCTCCTCCCTCCCCCTTCCCTCGCTTCTCCTCCCCCTCTTTTTCCTCCCCCTCTCTCCCCCTTTCCCTCCCTCCCTTCCCCCCTCTCCTCCTTTCTCCTCCTTCCCTCTTCCCTCCTCCTCCCCTTCCCTTCCCCTCCTTTTCCTCCTCCCTTCCCCTCCTCCCATTTCCCCTCCTCCCTCTTTTCCCTTCCCCTCTCCTCCTTCTCCTCCCCCTCCTCCTCCCCTCCTTCTCTTTCTCCTCCTTTCTTCTTCCTCCCCCCCCCTCCCTCCTCCTTTTCCCTTCTCCTCCCCTCCCCTTTCCTCCCTCCCTTCTTTTCTTTCCTTCCTCTTCTTTCCTCCTTTTCTCTCTCTCCTCCCTCCCTCCCTCTCCTCTTCCCTTCCTCCTTCCCTCCTCTCCCTCTCCTCCTCCTCTCCCTCTCTCTTCTCCTCCCTCTTCCCTTCCTCTCCCCTCCCTCTTCTCCCCCTCCTCCCCCTCCCCTCCTCTTCTCCTCTTCCCTCTTCCTTCTCCTCTCCTCTCCCTCCTCCCCCTCCTCTTCCTTCTTCTTCCTTCCTCCTCCCCTTCTCTCCTTATTCCTCCTCTCCTTTCCCCCCTTCCTCTCCTCCCCTCTCTTTCCCTCTCCCCCCTCCCCTCTCTTTCCTCTCTCTTCTCCCTTCTTCTTCCCCCCCTCCCCCTCCTTCTCCCCTTCTCCCTCCCCCTTTTCTCTCCCTCTCTCCCTCCTCCCTTTTCCCCCTCCTCCCTTCTCTCTTCTTCCCCTTCTCCTTCCTCCCCCTTCCCCCCCTCCTCCTTTCCTCCTCTTCCCTCCCTTCCCTCCCTCTCTTCTCCTCCCCTTCCTCCCCTCCTTTCTCCTCCTTCCTCCCCTTTCCCTTCTTTCTCCCCTCCCCCTCCTTCCCTTTCTCCCCTCCTCCCTTCCTCTCTTTCCTTCTTTCTCCCCTCTTCCTTTCCTCCCCTTTTCCTCTTCTCTTCCTCCTCTTTCTTTTCTTCTTCCCTCTCTTTCCTTCCCCTCTCTCTCCTTCCTCTTCCTCCTTCCTCCTTTCTTCCTCTTTCTCCCTCTTTCCTCCTCCTCTTTCCTCCTTCTCCCTCTCCTTTCTCCCTTCTTTCTTCCTCCCTTTCCTCCTCTCTCCCTTTTTCTTCTTTTTCTCTCTTTCCTCCTCTCCTTCCTCTCTCCTTTTCTCCCTCCTCCTCTCCTCTTCCCTTCCTTTCTCTCCCTCCCTCCCCTTTCTTTCCTCTACTCCCCTTCCTTCCCTTTCTCTCTCTCTTTTCTCTCTTCTTCTCCTCCTCCCCTTCCTCTCCTCTCTCTCTTCCTCTTCTCCCTTTCTCCTCTCCTCCCTCTCTCCCTCCTCCTTCCTTTTCTCCTCTCCTCCCCCTTTCCTCTCTCTCTTCCTCCCCTTTTCCTCTCCTCCCCCTTTCTTTTCCTCCTTTCTCTTCTCCTCTTCCTTTCCCCCCCTTTCCTCTCTTCCCTTCTTCCTCCTTCTCCCCCTCCCCTTCCTCCCTTTTCCTCCTTTTTTCTCTTCCTCTTCTTCTCTTTTTCCTCTTCTTCTTCTTTCTTTTCTCCCCCTCCTCTTCTCCTCTCTCCTCCCCTCTCTTCCTCTTCTGCTCCTCTCCTCTTCTCTTTCCCTTTCCTCTTTTTCCCTCCCCTTCTTCTTCTCTTCTCCTTCCCTTCCCCTCTCCTCCCTCCCTTCTCCTTCTCTACTTCTCTTTCCTCCTTCCCCTCCCTCCTTCCCTCCTTCCCTTCCCCCCTTTCCTTCCCTCCCCTCTTCCTCCTCCCTCTTCCTTCCTCTCCCCCCTTCCTCTTCCTTCTCCTCCCCTCCCCCTCTCTCTCCTCCTTTTTTCTCCCCCCCTCCTTCTTTTCCCCTCCTTCCTCCTCCTCCTCTCTTCTTTCCTCTCTCCCTCCCCTCCTTTCCTCCTCTCTTTCCCTCCCCCACCTTCCTCCTCTCCTCTTCTCTTTCCCTTTTTTTTCTTTCCTTCCCTCCTCTCTCCCCTCTTCTCCCCCCTCTCCTTCCCTCCTTTCCCCTCCTCCTCTCCTTTTCTTTCTCTCCTCTCCCTTTCTTTCCCCTCCCTCCCTTTCTCCTCTTTCTTCTCCCCTCCCCTCCCCTTCTCCTCCCTCTTCCTTCTCTTCCTTCCTCCTTTTTCCTCTCTCCTTTCCTCCTCCTCTCCTCCCTTCCCTTCCTCCCTTCTCCCTTTCTCTCCTCTTCTCCTCCTTCCTCTTTCCCTTCCTCCCTTATTTCCTCTCCTCCCCCCCTCCTCCCCTCTCCTCTCCCCTCCTCTTTCCTTCCTTTCTCCTTCTTTCTCTCTCCTTCCTCTCCTCCCCTCCTCCCTACTTCCCTCCTCCTCTTTCTTCCCCTCCTCTTTCCCTCCTTCCCCTCTTCTCCTCTCTCTCCTTCCTTCCTCCTCCTTCCTTCCCCACCTCCTTTTCCCCGCTCTCTTCCTCCTCCTCTTTCTCCTTCCTCTCTCCCTCCTCCCTTTCTCTTCCTCTTCTCCCCTCTCTCCCCTTCTCTTCCTCCTCCTCTTCTCTTCCTTCCTCTCCATCTTCTCTTCCTTTCTCTCCTTCTTCTCCTCTCTCCTCTTTCTCTCTTCTTCCTCTCTCTTCTTCTCTCCCCTTCTCCTTCTCCTCTCCCTCCTTTCCCTTTCTCTTTCCTCTTTCTCCCTCCTCTCCTCCCTTCCCCCCTCCCTCCCTCTTTCTTCCTCCTTTTCCCTCCTCTTCCTTTTCTCTTTTCCTTCCTTTCCCTCTTCTCTTCCCCTTTCTCTCTCTTCCCCCTTTTTCTCCTTTTTCTCTCTCCCTCCTTCTCCTTTTCTTTTCCTCCTTCTCCCTTTCTTCTCCCCCTCTTTTTTTTTTCTTCTTTTTTTCTCCTTTCCTCTTTCCCTCCTCCCTCTTTCCCCTCCTCTTTTTTCCTCCTCCCCCTCCCCCTCCCTCTCCCCCCCTCTCCTTTTTTTCCTTCTTTCCTCCCTTTTCCCCCCCCCCCCTTCCCCTCTCCCCCCTCCCTCTCTCTTCCCCCTTCTTCTTTCTCTCTCTCCCCCCTTCTTCTTCCCCTTCTCCCCCCCCCCCTTTTCCCCCTCCCCTCCTCCCCCCCCTTTCCTTTCCCCTCTTCTCCTCTTCCTTTTCCCTCCCCCTCTCCCCCTTCCTCCCCCCCCCTCCCTCCCCCCCCTCTCTCTTTCTTTTCCTTTTCTCCCCCCCCTTTCCCTCCCCCCCTCTCTCCTTTCCCTTCCCCTTCCCTCTCCCCCCCTCCCCCCCCCCCCCTCTCCCTTTCCCTTCCTCTTTTTTTCCTCCCTTTTTTCTTTTCCCTTCTTTCTTCCCCCCTTTTTTTCTTCCCCTTTCTCTTTTTTTCCTTTCTCCTTCCCTTTTCCTCCCCCCCCCTTTCTCTCTTCCCCCCCTTCCTCCCCTCCCCCCCTCCCTTTCCTCCTCCCCCCTTCTTCCCTCCCCCCCCCCCCTCCCTCTTCCCCCCCCCCTCCTCCCCCCCCCCTTCCTTCCTTCCCCCTTCTCCTTTCCCTCTTCCCCCCTTTTCTTCCTTCCCCCCCCCCCTTTCCC
This sequence comes from Theodoxus fluviatilis, assembly GCA_034096865.1. NCBI lineage: Eukaryota > Metazoa > Mollusca > Gastropoda > Cycloneritida > Neritidae > Theodoxus > Theodoxus fluviatilis. The sequence goes on along the minus strand of JAWQFJ010000300.1, from coordinate 6,892 downwards.
CCCTCCCCCCCCCCCCTCCCCCCCCCCCCCTTCTTTCCCTCCTCCCCTCTCCTCCTCCCCCCCCCCTCTCTTTCCTTCCTCCCCCCTTCCCCCTTCCCCTTGTTTTCCTCCCCTCCCCCCTCTTTCTTTCTCTCCTCCCTCGCCCTTCTTGTCCTCTTCCCTTCTAACTTCCCTCCCCTATTTTTCTTTACGTCTACTTTCATTGCTCAGAGGTCGTGCTTTGACTTATTCGCAGGAGTTGTCGCCTTCAGAGCAGAATAACTATGATGTTCTGTCCAAGCACTTACTCAAGCGTTTCAGGTGCACTGAGGAGGGATTTCGTCTTCAGTTTCGCTCTGTTAAACCAGAGGCGGGCGAAAACATGTTCACATTCTTTTGTAGGCTGAAGAGATTCTTCAACAGATGGCTGGAAATGGCGCAGCTTGGCACAAGTTTTGACAAGTTAGCTGATTTGTGTATGCGAGAACAGATTTTGTCCAGTTGTTCAGGTTCACTTGTGACTTTTCTGAAAGAAGGGAAGTTTGCAACTGGAGAGGCTATGATTGAGGCAGCTGATCGCTACCGTGAGGCTCATCCTTCTCAGAGTATGGCGGCGAAGGGTTCGACGGATCCATTTTTGGTTGGTGTGAACATTCCTGTGTCGGAGAGTGCTCACTCGGTTGCTTCTGGTGTGGTGAGAGGAACTAGCGGTTTTCATGCCCGTGGTCGGTTTCCAGGGTCTCGATTTGCTTCTGGGGGTGGGGCAAGGAACCAGTGGGACAACCAGGATCCAAAAACACCCAGTAGAGAGAATGCGAGCTCTGTCAAGGGAGGTATTGGTGGTGCTGATAGAGGAGCTATGGGTGGAGTGTCTGGCGAATGCTGGTGGTGTGGTCAGACTTCGCACATGATTGCTAACTGTCCGTCTAAAGCAAAGGAGCAGCAGGTTCAGACTGCAAGTGTTGGAGTTGTTGTTTCAGCTGACTCTGATTCAGACAGTGGTTCTAGTGGGTCGGGGTCTGTTGTGTCGGTTGGTCTGTCGGGTGGTGTTGATTTGCCGGCAGCTATTCAGACGTGTCAAGGCTCTCTGAATGGCGTTGAGGTCAAGGTCATGCTAGACGGCGGTTGTTCAACCGTGGGTGTCAGAAGATCTCTAGTGAGAGATGGGCAGTTGACAGGGAGAAGTCAGCTGTGCAGGCAATTCAGTGGTGACGTTGTTTGTTTGCCCACTGCAACCGTCAGTTTGGATACACCTTACTTCTCTGGAGTTGTGGATGCATGTGTGATTGAAAATCCGGTGTGTGATGTTATTCTAGGCAGAGTATCATCAAAAACTGTGTGCCGTGTGCAAAGATATGCAAACGACACGCCCAAGTCAACAGAACCATCACGACCTTCTTCTCCAAAAGTCGCCGTGAGGCGAGTGGTCAAGATGAATGGTGACGGTGACCATTGCTGTTTTAGGTGTGGCGGACATGGACACTTCGCCCGAAGGGGTGGTTGTGGTGGCACAGACCATAGCAGAGGGATGAGCGGGTCTTGCTACAACTGTGGTAAAGCTGGTCACTTCCAGCGCGACTGCCCTGATGGTGCAAACATATCCTGCTACAACTGCGGCAGGGTAGGTCACATCTCCTGGAACTGTACGAATAAACCTCGGAACCGCTTTGGTGGCTTCAGCGCCCACCGTGGAATGTCCTGCTACCGTTGCGGGAACAAGGGACACATATCGTGTAGCTGCCCCAATGACCAGGACAAGAAGTGCTACAGGTGTATCCTCGACAGGTGTTGGCGCAGATCTCATGCGCGCAAAAGACGATGGGATTCTTCGCCCGGTCCTCTGCACGAGGAGAAAGTGGTCGGGTAGGGAGAGCAGATACTCAACAGTGGAGAGGGCATGCTTGGCACTGGTCTGGATGTATCTTTTGGATGTATGAAGAAAATTTTCGGGGATATTTAGAAATGTACTGTTAAAAATGTTAGTTTTGAAATTTCAAGTTACTATGGTACTTCTGATGTTTGGTCAATTTCCTTAACGTTATAGTACTGTATGAGTTGTTCGGGTCTTACATGAGGTTGTGTTTTTCTGAGGCTGATGGGTTGTACTCAGAATGCTGTTGATTAAGAGATAATGGTCGTAGCATCTAGGTGATATGCACCATTGGGAGTTAAGCTCAAGGCTGTGACTTGGCTTGTGCTTTTGTTTGCTCATGTTGGGGACTGTAAATTGACTTTGCGGATAGTCAATTTTGTGGAAATGCATTGTGGTTTTTGATTTCACATGCTTGTATTAGTCCAAGGGATGTAGTTCTCGGGCACTCTCAGGAAATATGACTTTTGGTTGTGGTACCTTATTGACGAAGTACTCCTTAATTTTTGTTTTGTTTTGTCGTTATTGGTTTTATCAATGGTTAATTTTTTAATGGAGTTGGAAAAAAATTTAAAACTTGTTCAATTCAGTTCTCAAGTTTTTATTGGGGGAAATGGGTAGTGTAAAGAATGCGTGGTATGGCATATGGATTGTCCATAGCTATGTAAAACCAGGCAAAGGTTTGACACAAGTTCTCCAGATTTACTTATGCGAACGTTACGTCATAAGTTTTGTGAGGTCACATTGTGACGCGGACCATGAAAGAACTCGGACTTGAGCGGTTGGAAAATTTGGAGATGGAGTCTCGGCAGGAGCGGAGAAGCGTTGTCGGGGTTGACTTGGTGGTTCGCGCTGTGCGTCGCTGAGCATGGTCGTGCGTGGACTGGAGAGTCTTCGGCCGGTGCTGCACAGGACTGTTCCGGTGCCAGGGAAGTCGGCCTGAGTCTGCAGGGGCAGTTATGAGTGTAACCGATGTCCTGCTGTTCGAGGGAGTCCAAGATACCAAAATGAGGGAGGACGTAAACAACAACACAACGAGTGCCGGTAGATATGAAATCGGAATTGACACTGGAGTTGCCGAGAGAGAATCTCCGTAGGCAGCGGGATGCCTATGTTGACGCGTGGAGAGGACAGTGAATCTGACAAGATGGAGGAAGACAGGCCGTTGGAGGCTGAGATGATGGAGGAGCCAAAAGGTTGTATGTAGAACGATTATCGGCGGGGGCCGCACGTTAGTTCTGGTGAGCCCTGGTGTGGGCCGGGGCTATTGAGTGAGTGTGAGTGTGGTAAATATACTCATTTCTATATCGGCGGGGGCCGCATGGTCGTTGGTTGGAGCTACGTTAGCGCCTTTGTGCCCTGGTGTGGGCCGAGGCTGCCTGAGCTACGTTAGCACCTTTGTGCCCTGGTGTGGGCCGAGGCTGCTTGGGTGGGTGCCGTAAGGCACAAGGGTTATTACACTTCATTCTTACATTTATGCTGGTGTTGGTGTCTTTTCTTTTATTTTCATTGTGCGGGCTAGGCTGACCCGAGGCCCAGTTAGCCGGTCCGTTACAATGAACTTCCACAAACAAATAAGTTGAAAAACATTACAATCAGGCCCCGACTGTCCACACCCACAGGGCAAATTAATGACAGTAGAAACAGAACTATACCACATAAAATTTCAAAGATTAGTGAAAACATTTTACAACCAGTACCACACCTTCCACATAAACTTTCCACTAAGCAAATGATACATTTTAGAATCAGTATCACACCCTACCACTGAGCAAATGAATTAGTCAAACACATTTATAATCAGTATCACACACTCCGCAAAGCAGATGAGACAGTGAAAACACATTAGCACCAGTATCACACCTTCTACTGAGCAAATGATACAGTTTAGAACCAGTATCACACCTTCCATGGAGCAAAATAATTACATTTACAGTCAAAATATAATCAGTACAGACAGAAGCGGAAGAATACAAATTCAGTAATTCACTTTGCACACACCACGCTGAACACTTCTCAGGCTCATCACCTCCGTCTGCATCCAATGTAGACTTCTGCTTCCTTTTCTTAGCTGCAGACTGGAAGTCTATATCTTTTAATTTCTTGAACTGGGTGTCCAGCCTGGCTGTTGTTGGAAAAATCCAGCAGGCAGGCAGATCCGTTGGAGAGGTCTCTGAGCGCACTCGGGCGCAGGTCTCCAGGCAGAACAGCACAGCAGCGATGCGGGTGCATGCCTCTGCCAGTCCAGCCATGCAGGTGCAGTGTGCTGATTCCACAGCGCCGTCCTTGGAGATGATGACCCATGGCTCCAGAGGTGTGTTGTTGACAGCGTAGGAATGGGTAACCTACACAAGAAAAGGAAAAACTGTTTAAGAAGATGCGATGATGCAATTCTTCACTGGTCTCTGTTACATTTGTTACACACACAAGTATTGTATAAAGCCATTCTTTCTCACTCTGTTTACACGCTAATTGCTTTACCTACAGCTGTATCAACCCAAAACTAAGTTCCCTGCATGAAATTGTGCCCCAAGACCCCATATGTATCAAGATTATTGATATTTTACACGATATCAGTTTCTAAACATGTGAAGTTGTAAGCTTCTATTATTTATAGATTTGTTTTTGTGCAGTACTGCACATGCATCTCTAAATCTCATCATTTATTTCATATATTTTTGATAATTTTGATATGTTATTATTCGTCTATTGTTCTATGACAGAAACTACATTTCCTGAACTTTTGCTCAATGAAACTGTATCAGTTGTGGGTTTGTAGTCAAAGTAAGCCTATGGCACTTCAAACTTACCGTTGTATCCAGGGTAAACAAAGGAAAGTATGCCTGAATTGTCACTGAATTAATGTTAAAAAAAGTAGATGAAAGACGCTAATTTCCTTGTGTAACATCTCCCGAATCCAGTCCTCTTGTGATAGCTTGTAGGCATCCAATGACTTGAACGCCTTCATCTGTGTCTTTGAATACCAAGATGTGCTGTTCAAAATAAAGCAAAATTACATTTAATGCAATGTCAACAATTCACCTACTCACACTCAAGATTGAACAAATTACATCACTGGTAAGGCCCAGTCCTGGCTGGACAATCTGGAACAAGAAGTGTCCCAAGTGACTAGACCTATCAGGCTACCTGTTTGTTTTGTTTGTTTTGTTGACTCACATGCGAAGCAAAAGTGAGTCTATGTACTGAGCCGTGTCGTCCGTCCGTCCGGGCGTCCGTCCGTCCGTCCGTCCGTCCGTCCGTCCGTCCGGGCGTAAAAAACTTAAACGTTGGATTTTTCTCGGAGACTATTAAGTCTATCAACACCAAATGTGGCATGCTGGTGTATGATGGGGGGCCTCAAAAAACATACATAGTGACTTGACCTTGCTTCAAGGTCAAGGTCACAGGAGCCATAAATGTTGTCTCAAAAACAGTCATTTTTCACATTTTCCCAATTTTCTCCCACGTTATTGAGAATGGCGACCTTAGCTACAAGTGGTATATAGGTCAAAGCAAGCCCTATCTTTTGATACCAGTTTGGTTGACCTTGCTTCAAGGTCAAGGTCACAGGAGATCTTCAAAGTTGGATTGTATACATATTTTGAAGTGACCTTGACCCTGAACTATGGAAGATAACTGTTTCAAACTTAATAATTATGTGGGACACATGTTATACTTTCATCATGAGACACATTTGTTCACATATCATCAAGGTCAAGGTCACTTTGACCCTTATGAAATGTGACCAAAATGGTGTAGTGAACCACTAAAAGTGACTTTATCTCATGGTAGAAAGTGCCAATAAGCACCAATGTGCTTCCTATGTCTTGAATTAACAGCTTTGTGTTGCATGACCTTGGATGACCTTGACCTTGGGTCAAGGTCACATGTATTTTGGTAGGGAAAATGTGTAAAGCATTTCTTAGTGTATGATGTCATTGGTAGGTTTAGTTGTTTGACCTTGACCTTGAAGGTCATCTGAAGGTCAAGGTCATATAAAGGTCAAGGTCAAGCATGTGAGTCATATGGGCTTTGCCCTTCTTGTTTTTGTTTTGGGGGGGATGGGAATTTAGGCGGTTAATTATATTGTAGGCTTAGAGTTGACTTCGAATCACACCTAAACACTTGTCACTTTACAAGAAAAAGAGAACCCTGGATTGAAATGTTCAGCCCTATTTTCCTTCATCCAGTGTACCCTAAATGTAGGCCTATTCTTGTTTTGAAGAGTTATTTTCTTCTCCCATTTTACACTATACAGCGTGACATTAAATGAAAATGTGACCCTCCATCACAAAATGAGTCACTCGTTGCATTTTGAACATTTTGATATCTGTATGTTTCAAAAAGAGCACACAACAAGCTTCTCGATGGTGCAATAATCATGAACATATGACTACCCTACACTACACAATTTCACATGACTTTGAAGATCGACACCCTAAAAATACGCTTTTTGAGAAAAACGCGTTTTAAATTTAAGTTTACATACATTATTCCCCCTTTTCCCCTAGCAACCCTTATTCTAGACTCATGCAATTTGCCACAGAGATGAAGCAGTGGTTTTTGGCTTTGGTTGGCAGCCTACTAGGGTATTCCCCCGTCGATCTGTTGCAGTGGTGGCTACGAAACTTTGAGAAAATCCTTGACGTTGACGATCGGTTCGCGGACGTTTTCTTGTAAATGATTTACCACCACACCCAAAAAACATCATGTTGATTTCAAACACGAAACTTACTCATACAATTCAGACGGGACTAGAAAAGCAAAAAACCCACAAAAATCTTGAAGTCGACCACTACAACCTCGTTTGTGGGCGGTTTGCGCAAAATGACTCGACTGCGCAACCGACTCATTTAGCGATGGAGAGTCACAAATTATTGTCAACTGAATTAACAACAACTAATTTGAAAATACCTCACCTGCAAACAAGGTATGTGTACACATCCAGGTAGGAAACCTCTGGCCAAGGCATTCTGTCCCGACGAAACTCGCTGGCTTGTACTGTGTAGTGTGTACGGATCCATTCCAATCACAGCAGTTTTC
>JAWQFJ010000299.1:45000-67500 GCA_034096865.1 Theodoxus fluviatilis | reverse complement strand
TATCTACATTTATGATTTAATAATTTTTGCTGAGGGAAACTCACAATAATGAACTGGTGTGGTTTGATCTGGAATCATTAATTGCCAATTTTCATCCAAAAAAGATGTAACAAAGATGAAGATATGAAAAGACATGTACACACTCATTTCTTTTTTAACATCACATGCACGATACTACGCTCGATTATTTTAAAAAGTGGGACGAGTTACTTTTATGGCTTCGCCAGAACAGGCGACAGATTCAGTAAGGATGATTGTCCAATGTGGTACTAATAAAAATGGGAGTTGGCTGAGCGCCACTCAACACTTCCGCTAATTATAGTGGTCAGAGTACTATGCGACACAGCACAGTCAATACTCATTTCCTACATTCTGATTGTTGCGCTATATCCCAGACTCGCATGTGTCTACACGCACTGCAGCAGGATGGCTAAGGTGATGACGAGGGATACGAAGGCAAAGACTGCCAGGAAGAACCTGTCCATCACCATGGCAACAGTGAACCATTCAGCGTTACGGACCTCCATTTTCTCCTTTTTCTCGTAGCGCTCGTCCATCCGCCTCAGGACGTGGAGCTGCTCGTTCAACACGTGGATCATGGGTTTCATGTCAGTGGAGACTTGAGTGGCAGCAAGGTCCTCGTTGGTCTCGTTGTCAAGGTTGACGTCGTGGACGCAGAAAATCAAACCGTTGGCATGACCGTCCGACTGTTTGTTGTTCATGGCCAAGGGCTCGACCTGATTGGAAGGGGGAGGGAGAGGAGATTGGAGAGAGATATTCCAACATCAAAAGCAAATTAATCGACAGCAAATTATGTAAGTAATCTACTCGGAAAAACAATAGACAGAGAAAATTTAATCTCTTGTGTAACCTGTTCTGGTGTATGCGTCCAACAGAGAGATCAGCTCTTATCAATATTCAAACTAGTACAGTGGCACACGAGATACATCATCCATAGTGATGAAAACATTACTCTCAAAAGTACCAAATTATCTCGTTGAGATTAAATAGCCATCGTCATTCATGTACTGTCATCTTATAAGGAAAACAATTAAAAAGTCCAAGTAACAAATCAAATCAACATGGTTACAACTGAAAGATCGAAAAAACTTGTAAAATTGCCAGAACTAGGATATGATGTACTCAATCATCAGAAAAATGTATTCAAGATAGAACCAATCCCAGACAGTTATCTGACTAACATGGGCAATGCCTGCCTTGCTGAGCTTGTTGGGAAGGGCGGTGGAATCCATGACTGCCCCGACACGGAGAATGCGTGCCATGTAGCCCAAGCACCAACGTCTCATCCATGGCGGCACGGGCTGGCCGTGCAGTCCCTTGAAGTGGTAGTTGAGCACCAGCACCGTCAGAATGGTGGAGAAGGACACCAAGAGCATGGCGCAGGCGAAGTAGATGCCTGGGTCGAAACAAAGCACAAGCGTCGATGGGACACTCAAAGTACCTGTATACAGTGTTCAAAAAAGTAGAGGATATTGATATAAATGAGACTATAACCAAATTGCGCTTATAATCAGAGACTTGCTTTATTTCATTATGGATCCAACAGCATGTTAACAACATTTTCAAAGCAAAAATCAACAACAAAATTAGTCACGTGACTTTTTACACGCTTCCCCTCAAAGCAGAGTGACATTTCAAAAATAACAAAAGTTCTGAAAGTCTCTAATAACGGGTTGGGCCTCCGTTAACGGTCAAACAGGCTGTGCAGCGCCTCCTCATGCTGTTGATGTGCTGCCTGATGGTTGCTTGAGGAATTGCAACCCATTCCTGCTGAAGGACAAGGGCCAGCTGCTGAAGCTTCTGGGGAGCTGGAACGACATCCCGGACACGTATCCCCAGAAAGTTCCACAGGTTTTCAATAGGGGACAGGTCGGGGGACATCGATGGCCATGGCAGGGAATTGATCTGCCGTCTTTGCAGGTGATTCCTGACGACATTTGCTCGATGAGCTGGGGCATTGTCGTCCTGCAAGATGAATCCCGGCCCATGGCGGCGTGCAAAGGGCACAACAAGTGGATCAATGATGTTGTCCCGGTAGTAGACACCATTGACATTGCCCTGGCACACATGAAAGGGCGTTCTGCCAGTGCTGGTGATGCCACCCCACACCATAACGCTGCCCCGCCCAAAGCGGTGGTGAGCAATCATGTTGTCCTGATGATAACGGTCTCCACGATGCCTCCAAACCCGCACCCGGTCATCGTTGAAGTCCAGCTCGAATCTCGATTCGTCCGAAAACATCACGTCACCCCATTGGCGCCTGGTCCATCGTTGGTGGATGCGGCACCAGGCGCTTCTTGCTTGGCGATGGCGTGATGTGAGAGGCAACACTATTCGCGGTCTAAAGGCGTTCACCTGAGCTTCGTGCAACCGGTTTCGGATGGTCTGGGCGCAGACTTGAACCCCTGCTACCCGTTGGAGGTGTTGTCTCAACAGGGTAGCACTTTGGGTGTTGTTTCGTTGAGCATGATTGGTGATGATCAAGTCTTGACGACGGGTGGTTATTCTTGGTCGCCCACTTCTAGGCCTGTCGACAACTTCTCCGGTATTAAGGTAACGGTTCCACAGTCTGCTGATGACAGACTGTGAAACACCAAGGTGTCTTGCCACGTTCACCTGCGTACTTCCGGTCTGTAGCATTTCGACTCCGACCCATCTTTGGTCTTCTCTTAGCCGCTGCATGATTTCAACTGAAGTTTTGACCGACTGTGTGGCTAGAACACACTTGCCAGGAGTGAGTACAGTCAAAATTATTTGATTTGCACGTGTTTTTGACGAAGAAAACCTTTGTGTGAAAATGGGGCATTGACCCCAAACTGCCTTGCGTTGCTTTAGTTTTTTGCACGAGCATCCAGGAACTAGGTCAATGGTGTGAAAATGTAGGGCAATGGTGTGGCTATCCATGACCATCAATAAATAATTCCTGCCTTTTAAGATTCATCTGATTTTTATGCTTAAAACTCAATATCCCCTACTTTTTTTGAACACTGTATATTGATAGCCAAGGCAGAAAGACATGTATTCATGCTGCTGGAAGATTTACGTGCTTCAATGGCTTATCAGGATAAGCAAACATCAGCGGTGGATCTACTTGTCCATGAGAGGAGTTTCGTTTCCGCCTGCGCCTCCTAATGATAAAAGTTGATACTGGTTTTCCAGTTTGAGGTGAGATGGCTTCTCCGCGACCATGCCTTTCCTCAGCCTACCTCATCTGCCTTCTTTAAGGAAGCATCGCTTGCCTCTGGTTTGAAGCAGGCCTCTAGGTAATGGATCCCTTCAGGAAATGCTAGCAGACATCCTTTAAGCTAACTTGGATGAAATCGTTTTGGCGGCTATTCAAACGTGCACGTTCTCTATGGATGTGACGAATCAAAATAGAAACATTAGAAATTAATAGACAGCGAGCGTTGGTCAAAACTCAAAAACCAGAGATTAGATAAATATGACATGAAATTCACTTTCTACTCAAAATGTCTGGATTCCAAGCACATATTAACGATAACCTTACGATGGACAAAGACTGACCACAGACATAATGAATCACTGTCTCATTTGTACTTATTTAAAATTACATTTGCATGTCATTTAGATATTTTCATGAACATAGTGTAATAATGCACGTATCACCAGCTCTAAAACATTTCCATTTCTAAATGAGGAGTAGTACTTATGAAATAAAACATGCATAGATCCTACTCGATGTCGAAAAAAGTTATTCATCATTACTCACCGATGTAGGGGAAATTTTCTGATGTGGGAGGCAATGTTTCAGACACAACCAACAGGAATACAGCTAGTGACAGTAGCACAGTTATTTCCAGTGATACCTACACAAAAACGAAATAATGAATATGACCCGCTCAGTGAATCCACAAATGTTTGAAAAGAAGCATTATCTCTACCAAGTTTCTTACAATGTATTTTACATGTAGTCAAACTATTGATGGATGAGCAGAAGTCCAAATGAATAAAACTAGTGTAAAAGCAATTTAACGCTTATGCAGCTATACTGCTCTCCTTGGAATACTTACGATAATTTCGTAGACACACCGAGTCCCATGAACAAGCACAGTGTAATAAGACAAAAACTATAAATACACAAAATTCATCTTTACATCGGTGTACTTCACTTCATACTACTTTTACACACACGTCAATGCAAATGCAAAAACGTTATAACTGATATTTTCTGTGAAGGATATCAAGAAGCGCCGCAGACACAAGAATGATATTCCATGAAGTAAAGTATTGCAAACGCTGCTGGGAGCTACATTCTGTTACACATGCAGATTGAACAAACATCGAGGGGAAAAGTCAAATCATTTTAGTGTGCTGACACTCATAAACCAAATGTGCTCCCACTTTTTCTTGTTTTTTGTTTAATATCTTCACAAACATGCACGCATCCATTAAAACGAGGATAAACACTGACATGAAGACAGCTCTCTATAGCCATAAAGATTAAAAACACAGAGACATGTGCAGCATCTGAACCAGTCTCATACCCTCAGTGTCCCGTCTGGCCAACACACATCATAAATCAAATGCATTTTGACAAAGCCCATCGCACAGGACGCGACGAAGCAAAGAAGCAGCAAGCAGAGCGTGCAAGTGTTTAAAAAAAGAGCTCGTTGCCTTAAATATAAACCAGTCTATTTGTCGGCGACAAAGCAGCGGCGCAGCCATCGATCTACCAATCAAAACAGAGCCTCGGGTAGAAACCACAGATTTACACGAGAGTGGCGATTTGTCATCATGTAGCTCAGTAGACTTGACTCGTGAAAGAGACGCTCACCGCGACAAGAAGCATAGTCGCTGCGTCGCGTGGTGTGTGCACCGAGCTTAAGTCACCACAATTCAGTTCTTTGCTTCTCACCTTTTCCCCAGCATCTGGGGGCAGCAGAAAGCCTTGCATGGCGACGGCCGTGATGAGCATGCAGGGGAAGAGCAGGTTAAGCACGTAGAAGAGCGGCTTGCGTTTCATGGTGACGACGAATGTGACGTCAGGGTAGGGTTCTGGGCAGCACGTGTAGTAGAAGACGTTGCGGACTGCGGGGACTATGGGAGTGTTCCACTCGCTGTTGGGGTGAAAAGTGCTCGTGTCCCCACTTTCGGAACGGTTGGATACGTCCACCTGGAAAATTGTCAGAACTCAGATATCAACGTATGTGAGGCCACGAGTCATGACGTCAAAAATGTGTGACCTTTTTTTAAATCGGCAGTGTAGACGGTTTCTGAATAGCAGTGTTCTAAATGGGCAGTACTTACGTCGACTTCGCTATGTTTCGACTTTCCCTGGGCCCGTATTCACAACGGCGATTTATCTTTTTAACACTCGATTTATCCCCTAGCCCCGCGTTATCTTGATCGGTTAGATAAGGTACGCTCGTCAGAGGATTCTAGGTTGCGCTTTGCTATATATACTGCTTTCCAGCCAAGGGAGAGCGGAACAGGCAGTTGGAATCGTCTGAGTTTAGAGATAAATCGGAGTTAAAATAAATCGCCGATAAATCGCCGTTGTGAATACGGGCCCTGGTGATTTTGGGACTTAACGTCAAGCTTGCAGCACGTGTCTGAACGGTGATCGTGATGTGCATTTTGACGTTGTGGTCGATGCTGGGTCCTGATTGGCTGGTCAAATAGAGTTTCCTCCCTTGGAGGCTTAGTCATTTGCGCAGTTACAAGTAAACAACACTTATCCAACATTTCTTCATTCGGTTTGCAAGTAAAACGCTCAGATGTAGAATTACTGACACGGATACTGAGAAACCGTAAACAAAGAACGATATTAATTTATCAAAGCATTAATGCAAAAATACACGAAGAGTTTTTTTTCAAATGCTAGAGTACCCAGATCGAAATGTGGTTTGAAGGACAAGTTCCAACCATGTAGTCACATGATGCTCCATGGCTTATCATGAAACTTAGTGGTGCGGGCAGTAACGTATGCATACCATTCCAGTCACTTGCGACCTATTCATATGCAACTGTCACCGAGCACAAGATCGCGTAAGTCCAATTTGGTCTTCGTTTATATTGGTTACTAAGCCGAGTAAAAACATGGCCGCACGGACCTCAACGTATCAGTGGTTAGAGCACTCGGACATTGACCTGGGGGTCCTGCGTTCGGTCCCAACCTGATGTCCAAAACGTTTACGTTTGTCCCGCACACGTTGTCCAGCTCTATAACAGAAGCTTTGGAGAATGTTTTCGAGCCTCTCCTACAAAAATATCGATGATGAAGTCGCTGTGGATAATGCATACAGTACTCCATTTCCTGAAGTTTACTTCTTTTTAGACAATACGTTGCCTCTGTGGTCGAGATGTCATCCTGCTGCTGCTGCTGCTGCTCTCGCTGCTGCTGCTGCTGCTGCTTACCTGGAAGCCGTGGTAGGCCCATGAGCCAAACTTGAGAGGGCAGGACTGGGTGTCGAAGGGAAAGAAGGTCACGTCCACCTTGCACAGCACGCTCAGCACGGTGGGGAAGTTGTAGCTGACGGTGCCGTCACTCGAGATGGTCGGACGGAAGTCTTTCAATCCTGAAAATTCTCCCTCAGCACTGGCGGAAAAAAACATGGAGGATTATTCTATATTTTTGTGTATTGAATATGACGTTATATTGTATGGGTAGTTTGGTGGAACTGGAAAAAGCGGGTTTAAAAAGGCGTATTACACATGAATTTAAGTATACTCGAGTGTATTCTCATTGTATAAAATGATAAAGAAATTAACTGGTGAAGATGACACATCGCTGTTCAGTGCGTTAGCAGTGAAAGAACGAAATGTAAGTGTAAATGCAGAAAAGAGCGCATCAACATGAATCGCATTAGATGAAATAATCCTAGACTCGAGAGCACATGAAAAAAGTGACAGATATGTACCATTTGTTGACGCCATTGGTAAAATACATTGATCGTCCGTTTAAAGGCCAACAGATTGCGACTACTCAAACAAACGTTATCTAAACGCACTTGATCCACATGTTTCAAGTTTTCTTTCGTCGGAAAAGTTTCTTAATGACTGGTTTGGTACGCAATGCTAGACAAGTTTGTAAACTCATATTTGAAGAAAAAAAAGTTGGGAAAAGGAAATTTTGTAAGAGATGCAGCATTTAGAGAAAGACAAAACATTGCCGGCAGACAAAGCAGCACTCACTTGTCGTAGAGCGTGATGTCTGGCACCCACACTTTATGGAAGGGGACTGTCAACGTGGAGAGACCATACTCAGCCTCATCCCATTTCAACTGGCAGTCCTTCCATCTCTGTAGAAGGCAACTGATACTCAGTGAGGGAAAGGAGGAGAGTAAGTAAAGAAAGAAGCAAGGAAATAAGCCAGCCAGCAAGCAACAAAGGAGGGGGAGGGGGTAAAGGAGGAAGGCAAGAAAACAGTATAGATTGTTTGATAAATTGAAGAAGGATGGATGACCAGATTGATGGATGGACGGACGAACGGATGGACGAACTGACGGAAGGACGGCGGGCGGATGGATGGCGGGCTGATGGATGGCTGATTACAGCCTAATCAAAAGTAAAAATTCCAGAGTAACACTGCCATACGACCATACACCATGAGCATAAAGCTTTTGTTCTTCGAGATCAGCTAGGTTGAACAAACCAAAGAAGACCAATGAAATGCACTTATTTAATATTTTGGTGCGGCCCTCCCTCGTCAAGTATCACGAAAAGAACGGGACAAAACAGTTGCATTTCTTCATCTGAAACATTTCCACTGGTTTACTTCGCTTAAAGGAGTTTGTCTGTGCCTCAGAGTGGGGCAGTTCTAAAACGTGAAAAGACGTTACCATTGTTTTTTAATAATCACTACATCGGTGGTCTGTGCAGCAATACACAGAAATAGCTGTGTGCAAGTGCTTGTGGAGATGTCTTTAAAAAGCAACATTTATTTCTGAGACACTCCCTGTGAGTTGGGGGTAAAAATAGACCTAACGTGTGTCCCTAATCGATTCGTAAACATATTAATAACTACGGAAATCGAGACTTAATTTGCACTTACTCTAATACGTTCTAGCGATTTTCGTGGTCAGTGGCCTTAAATAACCTGCAAGATCTGGGAAGTCGTAAACTACATTCATTCATTTATGCATTAATTAATTCGTTCATTCATTCATTCGTGCGTTCGTTCGTTCATTCCTTCATTCGTTCTGAAAGAGGAGCCAGAGAGCCACAGGGTGTGGGTTGCCTTGCAATCTCACTGAACGTCATTTACGATGGTTTGCGCAGTCAGGTGTGGCAAGTAATGAAATGCAGCGAGGCAAACGCAACACGGGAGTAACACTGCCGTGGTCAGGTTCGAACACTCACGTCGCCACTTGAGTTTACCCAGCATAACGAGAACATGCATCCTGCATTTGCTTATCTAATTGCTCGTTTGCCGTCTTTTCCTATATATTGCCTCCCATCGAGCGGTTTAACGTTCATTAGCCTGATCAAAGAATGAAACGAATACATCGAGAGTTGTACTGCACTAGACTAGAACAATTCGATAGAAGGAAGGGTGATTACGGAAGCAGGCAGAGAGAGAGAGAGAGAGACAGACAGACAGACAAACAGACAGACAGACACACAGACAGACAGACACAAAGACACACAGACACACAGACACACAGACAGGCAGGCAGACAGACAGACAGACAGACTGACAGACAGAATGACAGACAGACAGACTGACAGACAGACAGACAGACAGGCAGACAGACAGACAGACAAACAGACAGACACCCAGCCAGACACGCAGACAGACAGACAGACAGAGACAGACAGACAGGGAGACAGAGACAGAAACAGAGAAAGAGGGGTGAGAGAGAGAGAGAGAGAGGGAGAAAGAGGCAGAGAGAGAGTCAAAGAAGCAGAGAGAGAGAGACAGAAAGAGATAGAGAAAGACATAGAGATAAAGAGAGAGAGAGAGAAACAGACTGCGAGAGAGAGACAGACAGACAAACATGCAGACTGACAGACAGACATACAGACAGACAGATAGACAGACAGACAAACAGACAGACAGACAGTCAGACAGTCAAACACAGAGACAGACACAGAGACAGACAGACAGACACACAGACAGACGGACGGACAGACAGACAGACAGACAGACAGACAGACAGACAGACAGACAGACAGACAGACAGACAGACACACAGACAGACAGACAGAAAGACACACAGACAGACAGACAGACAGACAGACAGACAGACAGACAGACAGACAGACAGACAGACAGACAGACAGACAGACAGACAGACAGACAGACAAACAGACCGACAGACAGACAGACAGACAGACAGACAGACAGACAGACAGACAGACAGACAGACAGACAGACAGACAGACAGACAGACAGACAGACAGACAGACACACAGACACACAGACAGACAGAAACGCAGACAGACAGACAGGCAGACAGACAGACAGACAGACAGATAGACAGACAGACAGACAGACACACCCATTTGACGCCTCCTCTTAAACTAAGTCGGTCTCATACTTCGATCAAATCGAAACAGTAAGATTTGTACAAAGGGAGATAGTGTTAGCAATGTAAAGATTTTACTTCCGTCAGAAACCTTTACTGTCCCTGTATATACCTGGTGAGCTTTGGGATTCAATCTACTGATAAATGGGTTTTTTGTTTCAACTACACGAAGACCGTGCGTGTTTGGCGCAAAAAAGAAATATGCGTATGTTAGCGTACATCCTTATTCTTCCTTATTTGCAAATGAATCCATGTAGTGTGTGGTGTCAGTGTAGACGGAAGACTCTCATCTCTACATACAACGCATTTTCATTCGCCGTTGAGGGAATTTTCTGCAGCTAAAAGCCAATGAAATCGCTTAAACTTTAGATGATAACCGTGTATCATCTGCAAACTTAAAAAGCCGGTTTTTCACAATGCTCGATTCTTAAATCATCAATCATAGAATATGCGATAAACATTTTGGTACCATTTTAAAGGGAATTAGTTGCACTTGTGTTTATACAGTTATTTGAAAACCGCCTGGGTATAAACCAACAATTAAGCATGACCAGTCAATTTTGAACAGTGAATGCCGGTGATTGATTTGCAGTGAGCGGAAAACATCAATAATGTATCCAGTAAGACTCATTACATTCGTTAGGTTGCAGAGCGAAATGGCTTTTTATCACGAGTGGATGGACACCATCTTTCTTCATCAAAAGGCAATCGAGACTGTGCATGGCCAGTGCGAAATGGATACTGAAACATTAACAAAGAAAACATTTCCCATTGAGTACATTGGATGGGATAATTAATTTTTCCTTATTTTTCATCTGGTTGAATGTAATCAAAGACTCAATTTTGAACAATTTGGGCTCGAAAAAACACAAAATAAAATAAAATCTCCAATATACCTTTACACAACATGATAATTCCCCCACTATATGAGAAGTTTAGAGTCGAGTAAACTATGTCTTTTCAATGATAATTCCCAGCAGCTCAGCGTATCACTTATGGCTAAACTATATACTTACCAATCTCAACCAAGCGTTGAGCGAAAGAATCTGCTTTGGTTCATCCTGAAAATATGAGAGCAAAGATTATGCGCCATGAATTATGTTGAAACATGCATGTGCTGTGGTTCCACATTCTGCTGTATCATTTTTACATGCACACGTGTTGTTACGTATGATCAGCAGAGACTTAAATTCGACAGATGATATACCACAAGATAGTAGTAGTGCTAACAGGAATATGACAACTTTCTGCGGCAAATTATTCCAAATTAAGGTTAAAAGATAATACAAGATTTTTTCCTATGAAAATACAGTATTAGATAGTTTATATGTATTTTATCTAGGTGATTGGATGTTTTGATGAATACGATTACGCAACCAAAAGAAGTGGAACATTTAAATTTAGAGCTTTGGCTTCCTATTCACGAACACCCACATATACCTCGAGATTTCTCTCTTCAAAAGACTAATAAACTTAACAACGAGCTGCCTCTGGACTGCATGTTACATAGAGAAGTTTGGCACTCTCACCAAGTCGATGATCTGCCGGATGGCCAGGCCGACGGTAACATTTACAGGAACATCTTCGTCACACACAGGGCGAACCTCGTTCCTGTAGTTCTGGAACAGGAAGTTGTACAGCGCCGTCTGGTCGGCACCCGATACAGCCACTGAAACGAGAAAATATATGGCTTCTTTTTTATAATGAATAAATGCTGTTTGGTGTTGTTGTTTTTGTTGTTGTTATTTGCTTGATTTTGGTTTATTGCACTTTTCTTCGTTTAACTTTTTTAAAGTTATTGTACAATGTAAAACCACATCAAGTCATTAAAATATCCGACACAATTATCGACTCTATCATCATCAAAAGCAGTAGCACCATCATTACCGCCACTGCAACTAACTCAAAGATTATAGGTTACACAAAGATAGCTCATGCCGAGCTTTTGCTATATACAGTTAAAAGACGCTAAAAACGCAGCGCCCCAAACGGCTAGAACTATGGGGAAGTAATCACATCGCTTAGAGACATATAAAAGTGCTTGTTTGTCGACGCGTTTCTGATGCGTTCCGATCATGTTTGTGAATACATTTACGGTGTAATGTGCAATAAAATGATTTGCTGCAATAATGGGGGTGTTTTGGCTTTGTTTTTTTGTAGCAGGCGTTGTGAAATCGAAATATTTGCTTCATCGAAATGTGAGCCTATAGTCCGTTTAAACATTGCTCTGTCAGTGGAGACAAAGATTATTCGTCTGCTAGCCATCTAGGTACATACGACCGGTGAGGTTTGTTTACTTATCTTTTGTGGATTTTGTGCAGAAAGTATACGTTAAAACAGTCTAATATGACTATTTTCGATTAGTTTTTAATCTAATTAATATTTTTGCACGCTTTGACGCGGCCGGATCTTTGGCATAACTCCCCGGGCGTGCGAAGTCAGTAGCGTCTCCACTGACAGAGCAGTGTTTAAACGGACTATAGGCTCACGCGCATGCGCAGAAGCATCCATTTCGTTGAACCAAATATTTCGATTTCACAACGCCTGCTACAGACAAACAAAGCCAAAACACCCGCATTATTGCAGCAAATCATTTTATTACACATTACACCGTAAATGTATTCACAAACATGATCGGAACGCATCAGAAACGCGTCGACAAACAAGCACTTTTACATGTCTCTCAGCGTTGTGATTACTTCCCCATAGTTCTAGCCGCTTGGGGCGCAACGTGTCTCGATCCTCACAAGAATGAGCTTATGAACTATCTTTGTGTAACCTATCATCTTTGACCAACTTCAACAACAACGACCACTTTAGCAACGCCAATGACATTGGTAACGTTGAATGCAGTAACCAGCCGTGTTGGAAGTAAATGTACTAAAATGTTTCATGCAAGTATTCATAGTGGTTTAACTACGCTAAAACTGAGACATCCTGAACAACAACGTCAATTGGAACCGCACAAGTAAATTTCTCAGTTTCTCACGGGGCTTAAAGAGAAGTATGTGCAGTTAGATTGCGTGACCAGAGAGAATTTCAGCGTAAATACATTGTCTCTCTCTCTCTCTTTCTCTCTCTCTCTCTCTCTCTCTCTCTCTCTCTGATTTGATAATTGGGGATATGTTGTGACTAAGAGTGCAAAACATCTCCTTCAGCAGATTTTGCTAGGACTTTTCAATGAGATTTAAGCGTCTGGAGTGTTTCCTCGCCTTTGGTCGGAATCAAGTATTCATCCAGTACACATTAGCGGGAGTTACGATTCCCCCGACAATTATCGTGGAATGGCTCTGACTAGTGTACTTAGCAAAGTATCTGTACACATCCTGAACAAAAGGCTACTAAATTGGGCTGAAGAGAAAGGCTTACTAAAGGAGGCGCAGGCTGGTATTAGGCGTGGATATTCCACGACAGACATTTTTGTTTTGTATGGTATAGTGCAGAGATCTCTGAGCCGACAGAAAAAAAATATTTGCATGTTTTTTCGATTTCAAAAAAGCCTTTGACTCAATTAATCGCAATGTTTTGTGGGACATTTTGCAAAGAAATGATGTCAAAGGGAGGGTACTCAGAATTCTCCGAGCAATGTACAAATCGGTGCAAGGGTGTGTGCGCGGCCCCGTTTTTTGAGAGTTTAGTAGGCTTGAAACAGGACTGCAAAGTCAGTCCGCTGTTGTTCTCAATTATGATTAATTCGCTAGTGGACGAAGTTTCTGTGAATGCAAAACATGGTATTCAGCTCATGCCGAATTCACCTAGTTTGTATTACTTTTTGCAGATGATGTGGTAATCTTGTCGGACACTGCAAACAAACCAGCCTAACTATCTGAAGAAAGCTTCTGACAGGTTAGGCCTGATCATAAATACTACAAAAACAAAAGTCGTTGTATTCCGAGGGGGTGGTTATGCTGCTTCCCATGAAAAATGGTTCCTTGGCGATGAAGATTTTGAAACCACAAATGCACATGAATATCTCGGACTCACGTTCACGCCTAAACTCTGTTTACGTACTACACAGGCTTATCTGGCCTGTAGAGCGAGAACTGCTCTCACTATGTTGAATAGGATCTTAAGAACGGTTTCACACGTACCTTCCAATGTATATTTCAAGATGTTTGACGCTCAAATTCAACCGATTCTGCTATATGGAGCGGAGGTTTGGGGAGTAAACATATGCTGCGAGGCTATTGAAGGTGTCCATTTGCATGCCATCAAATTATTTTTTATGTTTCATCCCAAACGTCTAACTTAATGTGCTACGGTAAAATGGGTCGTTTTCCACAGTACATCAATGCAACGTTAAGGAGCATCAAGTACTGGTTATTTTGTTTAAGATGGACAGTAACAGACTACATAAAAAGATGTACCACAGGATGTGTAGTCTTCTACACAATTGCACTACGTGGGTCTCAATGGTTAGGGATCTGTTGGTAAAGGTTGGTTATGAAGGTGTTTGGCTGAACCAGGCGACTGAAAATGAACGTGTATTCATGAAAAGCCTTAGAGATAGGATTTTTGATCATTTTTGTATACAGTGAATGAATGTTATGAACAGGAGTAATAGATATTCTTTCTACAAAGAAATGAAAAAAATGGGTGTGCCGTCGAAAAGTACGGTAGCAGTATTGATAAAAAGATTTTCAGAGAGATTTTTATTCGCTTTAGGTTGGGTATTACTGACTTGTCCATACATAAATGTAGATACACGAGTCATACACATTAGGCACTGTGTCCATTGTGCAGAGAAAATGATGAGAAAATATTCCATTTCATGTTGAATTGTCCTGCGTTGCAAGATTTGAAAGTACGATACTTGATGTTGCACCTTGCTCTACCTGTTGATGATCCGATGAAAACCCCTTTGAGTAGCTACAGAGAGACTGTAACTAAAGCCACAAGTGTGTATCTATACAAAGCTTTCCAACAAAGGTCTTTAGCTGAAAATTCTCAACAATGCAATGCTTTCTTTCTCGATGACTAGACAGAAATACTAATTCAGTACGACATTGCCACAGGTATTCCACAAGTTATATCCTTGTATGCATTGTTTGTTCAACTTTGATTTGGAATGGGCCAGAGGCCTTCCTAATAACCTATTCGTGCTCTCTCTCTATCTCTCTCTCTCTCTCTCTCTCTCTCTCTCTCTCTCTCTCTCTCTCTCTCTCTCTTGTTACCCCCCCCCCCTCTCTGTCACTTTGTCTGTCTGTCTGTCTGGTTGCCTGCCTGCCTGCCTGCCTGCTTGCCTGCCTGCCTGCCTGCCTGCATGTCTGTTTGTCTGTCTCTCTATCTCTCTCTCTCTCTCTCTCACACACACACACAGAGACACACACACAAACATACATACACACACCAACACACACGTACATACACACACATACACACACACAAACACACACACACACACACACACACAAGGGAAACATTTATGCATTGTCAGAAGACGACACAGAAACATAGTGAAACTTGTTGCTATCATGTAACATGGATCAAAGGACCAAAGAAACTTACCTAGTGACGAAAAGTACACGAGTGTTACCACAGATGTAACCAGTTGTCTCCATGGACACACACATATCACTGAAGATCTTTTCGCCAGTTGAAGCGGCATGGCTACCTGAAAAATGAACAATATTCACGTGTTCACGTTTAAAATTACGACTATGGCTTTTCCTCGAAACCAGTTATTTCATGAATAATCCTTAAGCATTTTGCGAACTGATTTTAACTTCACCTTTAATTTTCTCTTATGTCAGTGATTCTAGAGCTGTCGACGGTCGCATGGGATATTCACAAATAAACATTGGTCGTACGTGTACATACCCCACCACTGCAAAGTACCCTCGAGCCGTCGTTCCTACGCAAGCGATGCAAATGCATTCACCGACACGAGTCCACGCTTGTTCCAAAACATAAAAAGTTACGGCTCTTAATAAAAGAGCGAGGAAACATGAGCTTTTAACCTCAAATCATCTGATTTTCGGGAAGGCCATGACACCATAAATCACGGGGAGGAAGGGACGGCCAAGTGGCGCCAATATTTCTGCAGGGGAGGCTGCGGCGGCCTGTGATTATGCCAGCAATCAATACACAGAACGTCCGCTGCTGCCTGCCGTCCCGTCGGTAGAACACCCGTCTGCCATGCTATCACGGAATCCTCCTACTGAGGGCTTCGTCTGAGAACATAGTATTTGCCCAGTGCTTTTATCGCGCTGCTTCCATCTTGGAGTGTGGCCAAGGTGGCAATTACCAGCCACGGACAGGTTACAGAAACGCGCACTGGGTCCCTGTCCACGCTGAAACACTTGCGTACGTGCATGTCGTAAACGTACGCGGGTGGCAAGACGTTCAGGGTGTTCTCACGAAGCCCCGTAGGAATGACGCAGATGTTCTTTTTTTGGACTTGATCCGGTTTGGTCCGATTCTGTGACATCTTTTCGTTTGTGGGTTTCTGAGAAAACGCGTTATTGCACAGAAATGCAGCCGAGAGACATTCACTGGCGATAAAAGAGAAATAAACTAAATAGTTTGGAAAATGATTCCTTTTCTGGGCCGAAGAGTAATTTGGAATTAAGAACAACAGCAAGATGTGGTAATCTATCAGTAGGATAAACTCGTATAGATAATTATGTCATGCTTTACATATAGTGTTTCTGTAGTCGTCGCAATGTCCGGAGACTTTTGGAATCAACATTCACGGTAGAGATATATGAACAACAGTTTTCCTAAACAGAGCAATCTACATTTTATCAGCATGAATATAAATGTCTTCACAAATACATCAACCGTTTCTTGGCTTTTTTAAAGGTTTTATACTTAAGGAAATACTTTTCTCTAAAAAGGGAAACATGAAAAGTGCAACCGCCCTGGACCACACGTTTCCTGTTTCTCAGTCTGCTAATTTTGAAAAAAGCTGTACCGGATACTTTTATCCACGTTTGCACTGCTAAATGAGATGTTGAACAAAAATCATGTTGTTTTAAGAATTAATGTTTTGAAATGTGATTTGTTCAGTATCCATCGTTTTGAGAAAGCCCAGTTTGCCTGGCATCTGAAACCACGTGAATATGTGCTGTTTAAATTTCCTTTAAACTGACAGAAGACGAATTTTATTTGTAATGTTTAGTGTTTCTACTGTCGTCAGAAATTGAGTTCAGGCTATAGTAGAGATACTAAATTGATACCAACTCTTTGAAAACAAAGAAATCGTAAAACTCTTCCACCCGAACAAGAGGGGAAAACATTACCAGTCACGCGACAGAGGAACCTCTGGAAGAGTACTCACTATTGTAGATCACCGTTGAAAGGGCAGGTCCATTTTGGGAAGTGCAGAATGTATTGATCACCTTGCTCCTTTCTGAAGCAGGCTAATTACTGTTCTCGTAATTGAACGAAATATTTTGTGTCGGATTATGACGTCACTCACTCTGCCCTCCTCGTAACCAATGTGGACCAAAACTCAGCAGAGAGTCTTACGTTCCCAGACCGCCGCAGCGCTCCGCTTTCGCACCTCCTTCTCTTCTACCGATCTCGCACACACACACATCCAGCACTCTACTCCTTTTGCACTTCCCCATCCCCATCTTTCATCCCCTACTCAGTTTCCCCACTCCCCTTCCTCCTCCTCCTTTCGGCCCTTCTTTTCCAAACATTGGCCACAATCAATGGTCACCGACTGGGACCGTTTACCCTGGACGTGGTCAATATTGTTTCTTCAGCACGGTGTGTTTTCGTCGTGGTTGATACTGGAGCTGAGACACGCGGCAGCCTATGGTGAACTCCATTGTGTAAATTGTAGTTAATGTGGTTTTAAACTTGCATAAGTGCAAGCGAATCTACGCGTGGTTTCATTAATTGGGGAGATAAAAAGTTCACATACGCACATTAGGAAATGGCAATTATTTCCGTTTTGTCATTCGTGTGCATACGTAAAAAAGAAACAATACACAACCTCTAAATTACCCGCCACATTTTAACAAATAATTATTGTGACCGTGCGTGACAAATAAGGTTAAAATCCTCAAAACAGTTTTTGAGCAAACACAGAAAAAGTCATTGCTTTCCTGAACTTCATATAACTGTAAAATATTGCATAGTATCTCTATAAACAAACTGCTTTATCTGGAATATGCATAAATGAATCAATAGTATCATGGTCGAAATATATCATTTTGTCATTTTTCCGACTTTAGCTTTATTTCCTCCTGCTGAGTTACATATCATCAATGCAGTCAATATATTTTTGACGAACATAATTAATTATTGGAAGACAAGTAAACATTTCTTTGGCCATCGAAATAAGTGCTATATATCATGGATAAGGATGAAGTACCCATCAACAAATAGTGCAATGGATCCTACAATGCACTTGTATGAAAGAATTATGAAAATGAAAATGAAGAACTGTGGTATTAAGAATTCTTCTAGCTCAATTTTTCTGACCTGAAACTTTTTTCAAAAAGACACAAGCGAATTCATTTGCTTTCACATGTACATCGTCGGTGACCATCGAAGTCGATGATGTCGCTAGTGCACTCTTCGTTGGTGGGTGCGGTAGTGACTCGTCAATCCTATGTTGGATGCACACACTCTGGGACAGTGGGGGGCAATGGAAGGAGGCTGATGGCGGCGTAGATACAGATACCTTCCCGCGTTGCCTGGCGGCAGTGTTTACTTCTTTCTAGCGTCACTCATCAAACTTCTTGACGGCCCTGTTGGTTGCTGCACGCCAACCATCACAACTTACCTCCTTCTCGTGCTCACGGGCCCAGGTGTCGTTCCAGCTGACACGACGACAAAGGCACTCTGTGGACACACGAGGCATTTATTTATGCTTGAAAGTGGATATCAATGCCGCTTGCCTGTGCCAACAAGCCATCACCTCTCTTACAGATGTTGATCTGAAGCTGTTGAACACGAAGAGCTTTGGCAACGCGTTGAAGTGTCTTCATACAAACCTCTCCGGCAAGTCAAGTCTGAGGTGGACACATCCACTCACCTCACGCGCTGATTGAAGTTTCTAAGCATGATATCTCCAGTTCTGTGAGTTTGTCACTACTTGGGAAAACGCTAGAACAAATATAACGTAAATGGTTGGACAGAGGCCTCAGAGAGATCGCTGCTGAAGGAAGTTTCTGAGCATTTTGTTTCCTGCTCTGTGCATTTCGTAATGCCTGGGAAAACATGCGAACAGATACAATTGAAAGGGTTTAACTGGGGGTCATGCTGACCTATGTCCAAGCATGGGTCACTTTTCCTATTTCATTATCACGCAGGAGTCGTCGAACATGTCCTGTCAGGCCAAACGAGAGAAAATGGAAGTTCTGGCTAACCTGTCACACATTTGAGAGTACTGTAAATGTACGGTAGGGTACTTCACGCAGACTTCGTAACGGCCTGGATAAAATCGAACCTCCAGTGGACAGCATTTACAAGGCAACTTTGATCTACAAAGTAAGTTATTATTCCGTCGTCATGGAGGTAATAACTGTCACTGTATTTGAACAAAGTAGTGTCTTTGCAACACACTGTTGGAAGTTTTCGCGCATATTAAGTATATACATGTATATTGACAACTCTTCAGAGGTGCATTGCTTGTGCTAACACCAGTTTATCATGTCGAGGAGGTTATATTACAAACTAGCAGGCAGTCCGCTCTGTACTGCTATTCGCATCATTCCTAAGGGAAAACTAGCCGATTCCTTTAAATTGATTTATCTACGAGGAAAGAATATATGCTTTTTCCATCAAACAAATGGATTTTTTTGGTACCGTGATGCTTTTGATTACCTATTTGACAAGAAACATTATTGTCTAACAGCAATGCAAGAGGTGTATTGTTGTGCTGTTGTTAATTTCATCCTATAGCAATGAGGTGCTGTCAGAGATTGATCTCAATATACTCATTTAGAATTTGTTTCCCTTTCATAATCGCAAATATAGTCATGATTGCGAAGGAAATGTAATTAATGCTCGGGATTGATTTTTAGTGTAGATTTCCCCGATCCAGGTGTAATATCCTTCCTAGTCTCAGAGGACAGTGTTGGATTTCCCACGCCAACCCACTACCCTCACCCTCCAAACCCCACTCTCCGCCATTGAATTTGTGGGTTTGAACAGTATCTAGGAAACGGTGCCTGAAGGCGTCAATTCATGAGGGACTTCACCACTATTCATTCATGACTTTTACCGGGGGTTCTTTCACCAATAATCCCTGCGCTAAGCGTCTTTGCAAAATGCTAGAAGACTGAAATGCGCATCCACTGATAAGCAAACGACAGATGTGTTTAATATGCTAAAGACAAACTACACATTCATGACATCATTGGGGCATCATTAGATAACGTGTGGTCATGCGTTGTTCTTGGAGGTTCATGGACTTGTGTCGATGGATGCCAGTTCTGTCCCGTCGACAAGGTCTGCTGTGACTTCGGACTTCAGTGCTGGAATGGCAGTCCAAGCCACAGCGTCCGCATCTGAGGACTGAAGGTGGTCAGTTTGCTCGGAGCTTGGCCTCCCTCCAGGACTGCTTGCCTGCCTGCCTTCCTGGTGTTCTCACACTGGAAGAGACAAATCTACTCTACACTCCTTGTTTCCAGGCGCATCTGCCTCAAACAGTTGCCTCAGGTGTTCCCGTTGATGTCCGATGTCTTGAGATCTCATACGCTGATGTCTTAATATACATGTATAACTGATTATGGTGTACAGCAGTGACGTCTGGTCTCTTGTGATTGACGGAAGCAAGAGTGTTCATGTGCAGGATTTATCCTGCATGCCCACTATCCTTCCAGGAAAGCCATCATCTATGAACGTGCAGTGTTGTGCTAGTGACACTGGTAGTATTTACAGACGAAGAATGTTTCCGGTGGCATCGGTAGTAGCCATAGTAATTGCTTTGGTATGGGTAGCAGTAGTACCATGAGTAGAAGTATCAGCAGGAGCAGCAGTGGTAGCAGCAGTAGTGGAGATAAGTTTTAGTGGTGGTGGTTGTGATGGGTGTATAAGCAGTGATAGCAGCAGCAGCAGCAGCAGTAGTAGTAGAAATAGTAGTAGTAGTAGTAGTAGTAGTAGTAGTAGTAGTAGTAGTAGTAGTAGAAATAGTAGTAGTAGTAGTAGTAGTAGTAGTAGTAGTAGTAGTAGTAGTAGTAGTAGTAGTAGTAGTAGTAGTAGTAGTAGTAGTAGTAGTAGAAATAGTAGTAGTAGTAGTAGTAGTAGTAGTAGTAGTAGTAGTAGTAGTAGTAGTAGTAGTAGTAGTAGTAGTAGTAGTAGTAATACTAATAATATTAATATAGTTTATTTACGCACATACCTTCCCTTGACAGGCAAGCTCATGGCGTTTACAATCCAAAGAATCAACACTCATACAACTGCTCAACACCACATTCCCACAATAACTCACACACTACACCCATAAACAAAACAAAAACTAAAGTCGAATAGAACAATCTATACAATATACGTAGCACTTGCAGGCAAGGTCAAGTAAGGCGAAGCAGCTCAGCGGGAAAGGCGGGTCGGAAGAGGTGGGTCTTTAGAGCACTATTGAACTGGGGCAGTGTCAGAATGACGGACTGACAGAGGGAGACTATTCCAGGTTACAGGTAGTAGTAGTAGTAGAAATAAGTGCAGTAGTAGTAGCAGTAGCAGTAGCAGTAGTCGTAGTAGTAGTAGTAGTAGTAGTAGTAGTAGTAGTAGTAGTAGTAGTAGTAGTAGTAGTAGTAGTAGTAGTAGTAGTAGTAGTAGTAGTAGTAAAAATGTGAACAGCAGTAGAAATAGTAGTAGTAGGAGTAGAAGGAGTGGTTCTGGTGGTGGTGGTTCTGGTGGTGGTGGTTCTGGTCGTTCTGGTAGTGTGCTTCTGGTGGTGTGGTTCTGGTGGTGGTGTGGTTCTGGTGGTGGTGTGGTTCTGATGGTTCTGGTGGTGTGGTTCTGATAGTTCTGGTGGTGTGCTTCTGGTGGTGGTGTGGTTCTGGTGGTGGTGTGGTTCTGGTGGTTCTGGTGATGGTGTATTTCTGCTGGTGATGTGGTTCTGGTGGTGGTGTAGCTTTGGTGGTTCTGGTGGTGGTGTGGTTTTGGTGGTTCTCGTGGTGGTGTATTTCTGGTGGTGGTGTGGTTCTGATGGTGGTGGGTCTGGTGGTGGTGTGGTTTTGGTGGTGGTGGTGGTTCTGGTGGTGGTGTTGTTCTGGTGGTGGTATGTTTTTGGTGGCTATGGTGGTGGTGTTGTTCTGGTAGTTCTGGTGGTGGTGGTGGTTCTGGCGGTCGTGTGGTTCTGATGGTTCTGGTGGTGGTGGTTCTGGTCGTTTTGGTGGTGTAGTTCTGGTGGTGGTGTGGTTCTGGTGGAGGTGTGGATCTGGTGGTGGTGTGGTTCTGGTGGTGGTGGATCTGGTCTTTCTGGTGGTGTGGTTCTGGTGGTGGTGTGGTTCTGGTGGTGATGTGATTCTGGTGATGGTGGTTCTGGTGGTGGTGGTTGTGGTGGTGGTGTGGTTTTGGTGGTGGTGTGGTTCTGGTGGTGGTGTGGTTTTGGTGGTGGTGGTTCTGGTGGTGGTGTGGTTCTGATGGTTGTGGTGGTGTGGTTCTGGTGGTAGGGTGGTTCTGGTGGTTCTGGTGGTGGTGGTTCTGATGGTGGTGGTTCTGGTGGTGGTGTGGTTCTGGTGGCGGTGGTTCTAGTGGTGGTGGTGTTCTGATGGTTTTGGTGGTGGTGGCTCTGGTAGTGGGAGTAGTAGTAGTTGATGTTGCTGCTCCTCCTCCTCTTCTTACTCCTTCTCTTTCTCCTCCTTTTCCTCCTCCTTCTCTTCTCTCTTCCCTTCCTCCTTCTCTTCCTCCTTCTCTTCCTCCTTCTCTTACTCCTTCTCTTACTGCTTCTCTTACTCCTCCTTTTACTCCTCCTCCTCCTCCTCCTCCTCCTCCTCCTCCTCCTCCTCCTCCTCCTCCTCCTCCTCCTCCTCCTCCTCCTCCTCCTCCTCCTCCTCCTCCTCCACCATCATCTCCTCTTACT
>JAWQFJ010000299.1:25000-40000 GCA_034096865.1 Theodoxus fluviatilis | reverse complement strand
GCATCCTGATTGGCCAGTCGGATAGATCATTCGCTCATCGAGACTGGTTTTTTTTAAATTCAGTTACAAATAAATGTCTAATGTCCGCAAGTTTGCAAGCAAAACGCTCATTTTTATCATTACTGACACGTATACAGAAACATTGTTTCCAAAGAACAGTCAAAATGTCTCAAGGTTAAATGTAGAATACATCAAGAGTTCACTAGAATACATCAAGAGTTCACTAGAATACATCAAGAGTTCACTAGAATACATCAAGAGTTCACTAGAATACATCAAGAGTTCACTTCGACAGGAAATTATTCAAATCAAATGTGGATCGAAGAAGCGCACTGGGCGAGGTCCGGCCATGTAGGTTATATGATACTGCTTGGCTCATCATGTAACTCAGCGCTGCAGGCTGTGATTTATGCAAATCACTCCTTTCAGGGTTCAACCTGTTCGTTTGCAACGCTCCTCGTACACAATATCACGTGGGTCCACTGCGGCTTCGTCCCATCGGGTACTACGGCCAATTGAAACACAGCTTTAGGCATTCTGAACACAGAGATATACTATCTCTGACACAGGTTGGTCACGTGAATTCGGCTTCACATTGCAATGATTTAACCTATCAAAACTCAACATAACCATCGAGGGTAAAAAGAGACGATTCTAATTTACTCCAATTATTTATCGCGATAGATAAACACGAATTTGGTGTTCTAATAAAACTTATCGATGAGATTTTTAGGAAATCATTTGAGAACTACTTTTATCGCAAACGGTGTTTAGATGTTTAGACAACGAAATCGATGTTTAGAAAATGAATTGACAAAAAGATGGCTGCCAATATCCGAGTGTATCACAACAAGCGGAGGAATACACTCAACGAGGGGATACTTTCGTGGTATGAATGGTTTGGAAGAATTAAGGCAATCACGTGACCAACCTGTTGCTGACACTATATTCACTAGTCTCAGCCACGCTGAATGAGCTTTAGGCACACTGGGGTGTACATGCACAGACCTATGACGGGGAGGGTTTCTGAGGTTGGGGGCATCATTTCCAGGACAACCATCTCAAAGACAGCCAGAGACAACAGCACAGTTATCGCCAGATTGACCTGCAAGATGAATAAAGTTCGTGTAGCATAAACAAAAATCTGAGTAAATCCGGGAGCTCACGGATAAAGTGACAATTGTTCTAGTGAAAAGAAATCACGCTACCTGAAATACTTTCACTTGTATAATTCTTTAAGGCAAGGTTCAGCCTTTCAAATGTAATTCTTTGATTATTACATACATCAGTTTGATAACTACGTTTACCATAAGTAGTTTCGATACAGAATCTCTATAATGATTTATAAACTTTGTCTGGTCATGTGACCAATATGGCCGCCTAAATCTAACTATAAATACATTTTAATTTTAAGAACAACTCATATTTCTACATGACATTTTACATGACAATGATAATAAACCACAGAAGTCAGATATATATAACTATTTCAGAGAGTTAAACATGTTACAAATTCAGCATGCAATTTCACGTCACGATACGGTAAACATTTTTTTTTACTTTGTAAAACAGAGGGTGAAAATGTTTCATACAATAAGTTTAGTTATTTTCTCTTCTGAATATACATTACAATTCTGTGCAAAGTTTTTAGGAAATTGAAGCAAAATTGGCCTTAGAATAAGGCAGATGTCTGACGGAAAATTCACAAATTGAGAAAAACGCTCTCGAAAACAGATCTGCGTGCAATGGTATCTCTCTCATGAAATATATGATTAGATTTCAAATGTGACATGAAATATGCTCAGTCACCACGTCCATGTTGATGTGATTCATCCGATTTCCCAGCAGCAACAACAACCCTTCTTTCCTTTATCTTTAATATGAATGCTTTATTTATGCATAATTGATTAGATTGGTTTTTTTAGACACTCCTGATGAAGGTTGTATTTTTTAAGCGTTTCGGTCCAGTATGAGCTTTGATCTTTTGAGTAATTGTAGATACTTGGGTACATATCAGTTTTGTGCTCCCCACCCCCACCCCCACCCCACCCCCACCCCACCCCCACCCCACCCCCACCCCCAACCCCTAAAAAGAGAGCTTGATTTATTTTGAAGAAAAATTGTGTTTTCGGAGGTTGAACCGTGCCTTAAAATTTCAGTTAAAATTTGATATCATGAGTACTACACTAGTCTTGCCTTTACACAGTTTATTTTCAGTTTTTGGTTTTTACAGGCCAGTAGTGCTTATTTCTGTTGGTTTACCTTTAATTAGTTAGACAAATGAGTCCAAAGACCTACATGGACATCTAGATACCCATCCGCGCACTCACAACCTGTGTGTGTGTGTATTTGTGTGTGTGTGTGTGTGTGTGTGTGCGTGCGTAATCGCGTGCGTGCGTGCGTGCTTGTGTGTCTGTGTCTTTGTGTGTGTGTGTGTGTGTGTCTGTCTGTCTGTCTGTATGTCTGTCTCTCTCTCTCCCTCTTTCTCTCTCTCTCTCTCTCTCTCTCTCTCTCTCTCTGTCACACGCACACACACACACACATACACACACACACACACACACACACACACACACACACACACACAAAACGTAAGCACACGTCTCCGCATTAAAACAGCGTTGCCCACTTATCTAGTGAAAACTCCGCTCGTCCCAACAATATGAAGACTAGATTACATTCTCTGTTACCTTTTCCCCAGAGTCAGGCGGCAGCAGAAATCCCAAGACAGCGATAAAGGTGATGAGCATGCAGGGGAAGAGTAAGTTGATGACGTAAAATAGAGGCTTGCGTCGGAGATGGAGCGTGTACTTGATGACGTAATAGGGCACGCCATCAAACGTAGGCATCGACAACGTTGCTACCATGGAAACCAATGTCCACTCCACGTGCTGCACGTAAGAGGTCGTGTCTCCCGTCGCGTGCTGCAGCAACACATCGGAGTGGAACGTTTAAAGAAAAGGTGCTAAGTTAGGGATGTTTTGGATAAAATATTGGAGTAATTATTCACGTATAAAGCAGCATACTTGAAAATACCGACGCCTGCCTAATCAGCGGTATATTAAACACTTTCCAATCACTTAACGTCACGCCAGTAACGTGCTACGTCACAAAATCGAAAGTAAAGCGAACTTCTCCTATCATTCAGTATGAAAAGTAAGCTCACAAATTCGCTTTAAACACAAAGTTTCCCTTTTCTCAACACAAAAGGGGGTGGGGAGTATTATGTGAACATATGTTTATTGCTCTTTTACTTCTGAAATAAAACTAGGACATTTCCTTCTGTCAAAAGAAATACAAATACATTTTGTGAGAGTGTGTCAGCTACTGAAAGTGACGTTGCCTTTATTGTGTCAGCAAGATTTTGTTGCTGTTGTTGTTGCTGTTGTTCTCTTTATTATCGAGGATGTCTGCAATTCTGAGTTTTTGCTCTCTTTTTTTCATCAGGCCGTTTTTTATTCTTTCAGTCTCATTTTGTCTTTACTTCCCGTTGTCCTTTCGTAATTTCATTCGTCAAAATGAGTTTGTCAAGAGTAAATGTATACTTTCACTTCTCTCTCTCTCTCTCTCTCTCTCTCTCTCTCTCTCTCTCTCTCTCTCTCTCTCTCTCTCTCTCTCTCTCTCTCTCTCTCTCTCTCTCTCCCTCTCTCTCTCTCTCTCTCCCCCCCCCTCTCTCTCTCTCTCTCTTTCTGTCTCTTTCTTTCTCTCTCTCTCTCTTTCTGTCTCTCTTTTTCTCTCTCTCTCTCTCTTTCTATATATATATATATATATATATATATATATATATATATATCGCTCTCTGAGGGTTATGTTAATGCTTGTCTCTGGAGAGATTTTATTCGTTATCACGTGCCTGTATAAAACAAGAAATGTCCCTTGCCTTGTTCGTGAGATTTATTTCAAGTCCGCTGTAGGCCCAACTTCCATAGCTAAGATTGCAGAACTGTTCATCGAAAGGAAACCTGAAGAACAAAATACACTAGAGAAAAAACTGCGAAGCCAGTATGAAAAATTAAAGACCTAAGGCTAAAGGTGCCTCTTTTAGATGCAGTCACACACAACTTCATCCAGACGCTGTTAATATCACTTAGAATAAAAGATACATTACTCTTTTAAAATGTGCTAAATGGTAAGCATCGTTTCTTGGTAGAGCAAAAACATTCTGCAAATGGTCATAATTCAGTTTTATACAACGGTACAGATTAGTTTACACATTGAAGACATGTTAGCAGCAGCACCACTACCACCACCAGCAACAACAACAGCAGCAACAACAACAGCAACAACAGCAACAACGACAATAAACAAGAACAGCACATGCAACAGCAACAGCAGCAGCAACAACACTACAACAATTACAACAGCAACAAAAACAAACAAAAACAACAACAACGGATTATACCTACCTCGTGACATCCATTTGACACAGTGAGAAGATCAACACTGGAACGTTGTAGCTAATTTCGCCTGATGACGTCAGACGAACACGGTAGGACTGCGTGGGCATGCCAGTGTTCTCTGCACTGCTTGAAGTCAAAGAGAAAACCAACAAGATCTATAGACTTTCACTTTCCTTTCCCTGCAGTGCATGCCAAAGAATTTCGAACCAGTGGAGTATTGCAATCCCTGTAGCAAATACTCCATTGTACTGCAACTGAAACGCAGGAACGCTCTGGGATAGATTCTATATGATTTTCTGGCCAGCCTATTTCCCCCTTATACTTCGTATGGTGCTGCCTTTTTAAGTGCCAATGCAGTTTAGACGGCCAAATTATATGCTCGTTCTGATTTATTTTTGTTGCAAGCTCGTACGCATGTGACATGAATCTCTTGCAAATCCACATGGACGGACATATGAAAACTGCCTTACATGAAGACCATGGAAAATATCTAATTAAATGCGATTAGGACAGGCAAAGTGCCATCTATAATAACAAATGGAAGGCCATTAACTAGAGCCAGCCTATGTGCTAGGTTTTCAAATCCTTCAGTTTAACCATACAATAGAAAAAAATCATACTCTTGAAAAATGTACTCTTTTTTAAAATCAGCGTTGCCATCATTGCCTCTGCAGCTGATAATGTTTTCGCACATTTACCATTAGATTTCAGCTTTAACGGCTGCCTTATGACAGGACGGTGTTTCATTACATGTACAGCTGTATGAATTGTTTCTAGTGTTGTTACGAGAAAATATACACCAAGCCTAAATAGATATTTCATCATATGAAGAAAAGTTCAGACATACATAACATAATTCTTAGGACTGATTCACCGATAGCCCCAATACACAATTCATTGAATTACCGAGGAATACTTTGTTTATGCAGATCGTGACCATGAAAGACGACTGGTTCACGTTCCTTTCTGTTATGGGTGTAAACTTTTCAACAACAGTGCACTAGCGCACGCGATACAAAAAGTGTTACGCGTTGTCTCTTCTGTCGTAGGTCAACAACAGAAGCGGAAGACACGCTGTTATGGGTCGATGCAGATGTTGATCATCCAAACAGTTCAATAAAACGTTTGCAAAGAGGAAACTGCGCATTCTGTGAGATCCACTAGTAGCCAAAAAAAAGAGACATTCTTTGTAGAAGAAAAGGTACGAGGGGAAATGAAATGCATCGTTAATATTCCTCTTTAAATTTGCTGCACTTTTTACAGCTCCTAGATAATAAAGTAAATAACATAGTAAGGCAAACTTTTTTTGATCAAAAATACATTTTGATGCTTCAAAATGGATCCAAGATTTTCGAAGTCATGATATATGTTTTGGGAAGAATAGAAATATTTGATTCGGGACATTTTTTCTGATTGCAGTAGATATATTTAATAGTGTTCATATGAGGTTGTGCAAGTACGCATATCACTTCGGATTTATTTCATGTGTAATGCTAGAATTTTTTCGAAACTTTTGTACATTACTTATACAATAGAGATTCTGGAATTGTCATTATTTTCCATCTTGTTTGTATCAGAAATGAGTGTAAACGTTGCAAATTTCAAGTCCATTATCACAGTTGTCTTCCATCATGCAACTCACTTATGGACAAATACAGCTTTCAAATGCAGGCACGTGCTGTCCAATAGCCCTCAAAGATGAGTCGAAATGGAATATTCTTGTCCCCAGCGGGACTTAGACGTACTTACTTGTCATACAGCGTGAGGTCAGGTGTCCAGACGAGGTCTTCAGGCAGGATGATAGAAGTCATTTCACTCACGTCAGACGCATTCCACTGCAGACGACAGTCCTCCCAGGCCTGCATGACAGTGTGGGAAGGATAGAGGTACGTGAAGCATAAACAACAACAACGGTCACGGTATGGAGGTACGTGAAGCATAAACAACAACAGACACAGTATAGAGGTACATGAACCATAAATACAACAACGGACACATTATAGAAGTACGTGAGAATAAACAACAACAAACACAGTATAGAGATACGTGAAGCATAAACAACAACAACAGACACAGTATAGAGGTACGTGAAGCATAAACAACAGCAGACACAAAAGCGTATATGCTTATTTCTCCTAACTCTGTAGCCACGCTCGTCTATGTGACAATATTCAATATGTTTCTTTTGTATTGAGGACGTCTTGAAACCGTCATCTATGTCATCGGTGTCATCGTCGTTGTCTACACCAGCAACGAACAACCACCAACACCACCATCATAAAAACATCACCATCACCACAATTGCTTTCACACTATCAACCCCATCGCCACTATTGCCATCTCTCTCTGGTAAAGAAAAATTCACAAATGCCGCAAGTGCCTCAGCACCGCTGCCACTGCTATTGCCACTACCACCAGGGCCAAATATGCTCCTGCTATCACTGTCTCCATCACCATGAACTTCTTTGGTTTCATTCGTCGTCATCACAAACGCCGTCGCCGCTGTCGTCTCTTTCATCAAATTGATTAATATATTAACACTGAATACTTTTCCGGTATTTCTATACACTGATGCTCTGACGCACATAACTTTTTCTTTACATAGCCAGTCCAACTATTGATATTATAGTCCATCGGGCTATTATCATGTTTGCATGAACTTTCACATGACAGTCCTCAACGTTCTCTTATTTCTCTGGCAGCCCGCGATTGTGCGTCGGTAGTAACAGCCTTAATTATGTCGTAACAGGAACTCATGTCGCTTTTCTTTGGCAGGCCCTGTTGTTGATAAGTCGCGAGATCTGGCACCGACATTGCACGTAAAGTATCTACGGGTCACTTTACGTGCTGTCGCTGAAAATAATGGGGCAGCTTCGCCGTATTTGCACAAGCACAAAGACGTGCGATGCACGCGTTGATTTGTCTTGATGAAGAGAACGGCATATGGTCCCATTGATTCGTGGCATCGTGGAGACCTGCCATAAACACACGGAGGCGTTATCAGCACTTGCACTGGGTTGTGAAGTACAGGACGTCTCTTGGGAGACACTAAAAGTGGGAGTCTCCAGGACATTCCTGTCGACAGCTCCCTCCCTCCGCCTTGAAAACCTCGAATAGACGCAAAGAAACACAACAGGGGCAAGAATACGAAAATGCCAGATATTCCAGCACACGTTTAATTAGTGTTGAGATAAAGCGCGGGCAGGCCGCGCCAAACCGGCCAATTATTGATTTTAAAGTTCACAGGCAAATGGATCAGTCTGAGAATGCTGGACAAGAATAAATTCTAGACAAGTGACATCGTGCGCTCTTTATGGTTGTGTTTTTGTCTGCATATCACCCCTCATGCATGGTACACAGTTTGTGTTTTCGTACACCTTTGACTACCCATAGTTAGAAAATAATCGAGAATGTGTTTGTATTATTACAACTCTTTTATTTTGTTTGAATTATCTCATCACTCAACAACGGAGTGCAGTGTTATCTAAAATACGCTGGCATCCCACTGAGCATATTATGAATGAAGTCCAACTGACGAAATGTCTCGCTAGGTTCGTACATATACACAAGAAGATTTGAATTGAAAAAACCATAAGTCCTTTGTGGATTCAGTGACAGTGAGTTGTCATGTCAAAGCCTGAGTATTCTTTTTTTTTTAATTCAGCATATAACTGCGTGGCACTTACCATTCGAAGCCAGAGATTTCCTTGTAGAATCTGTCGACGAACATTCTGGGAAAATATTACCAAAAGAATAGTATCATCATGGGCGTCTTCAATTACATTCATTAAGAGTATCTAGTTTACGGTCCACATGAATATAAAATAATATTTGCATCCAATAATCTATGTGGAAGACATATGTCAACAACTATCAAGAAGTAACAGTTTAGTTTTCGGATCTACAATGTTAAACGTTAATGCACATTTCGATTTATCAGCCAACACCTGCAATCCACTAAAATACTTCAACTGAAAAAAGTTACCTGCAGTCAATCCCTCAGCAACGGAATACGAGCACATTTACCTTTATTACACTATAGCAACAAGGAACTTTTATCGCTGTACATATCATAACGAGGATCTTTCCCTCACTCGCAAATTACTCATGCAGTTTGCAGAAAGCGTGCAAAGGCAAATAACGCCTTGCACTCCTTCACTTTCCAGCATGTGCTTTTTTTCTCCCTGCTAATAATAATTGTGTTAGCTATACGCATACATCCAAACAATCCAAAACATAATGCCTGGGATCATGTTATCGACTCAGCTACTTTTCTAGCTAATACATCACACACCGGAGCAGGCCAAACACGTCCTGCTGTGAATGGCACTTCACCGCTCTTCGATCTTCAGCAACGTGACACCGGGCAGTCCCAAAGCCGATACCTTAGCACCTGGCAGGTTCCCTCACCTCGAGCTCCAGTGACACTCCTCGTGTCCCCAATATACCCTAATTAGACACGTATCCATGGTGATCCATCAATTTGCATGGTTCCTTTTAAATCCGAGTCCTTCCAGCTTCAAGGCCATCTTTCCTCTAAAAGCTTTCCGATATTTGGTCCCTCATGGCAAGCATAGTCACAGTCAGTATTCTGACATAATGAGTCAGCAATGCTGGCTTAACGCCCTGCTATACACCTTGCAGCGTGCTGTTCTGTCACCTGAGTTAGGCAAATAGCGGCTATAAGCTGAAACGTCAGCTCTAGTTACCTGGGGTGTAATTCATGAACTTGGACTTTCGCGAGCACTGGTCTTGGACTTGTGAGTCCAGGACTAGTCCCAGACCACCGCTAGTCTATGGACTAGTCCTGGACTCAGCGAGTCTATGATTCACGAACCCAGACTGGGTGTTGACTTGAAAGGCTGGGACTGATTGACCTAGTCCATGGATTATTTTTAGAATGATGTGGATTTCCCGGGGATTCCGCCCAGTGCGCAAGCGCATAGCGTACCGCTTTAAACTTCCCGTCAAAAATGACGGCCACGATCGGTAGCAAAACCTCGAAGAAAAGCCCCGATTTCACGGAGCGAGAATCGGTAGCTATCATAAAAGTGGTGTCAGCAAGATACGGATACATTAACAGCAGCATACACACAGCCCAAGCAATGAAAAGAAGACGGACAGCGTGGGAGGGCGGTGACAAATGAAGTGCGCATGCAAGCTGATACTTGCTCGAGTGTGTGTGTGTGTGTGTGTGTGTGTGTGTGTGTGTGTGTGTGTGTGTGTGTGTGTGTGTGTGTGTGTGTGTGTGTGACCGTTTATTAAGTTCATCAGCAAGAGGCAAACGAGCAGAAGATCAAGTTTGACAATATGGCAGGATTTCCAAGTGAGAGCCATTGAAATTCAGTAAGGAAGGGATGGAACAATAATCTGTCTTGATGAGGATAAATATACACACACACACACACACACTCACACACACACACACACACACACACACACACACACACACACACACACTTCAGCCTCAGCGTACCGCTTCAAACTTCCCGTCAAAAATGTCAGTCACGATCGGTAGCAAAACCTCGAAGAAAAGCCCCGATTTTATGGAGCGGGAATCGGATAGCTATCATAAAAGCGGTGTCAGCAAGATACGGATACATTAAAAGCAGCATACACACAGCCCAAGCAAACAAAAGAAGACGGACAGCGTGGGAGGAGGTGACAAATGAAGTGCGAGCTGAGTGAGGCTGGCTCGAGTGTGTGTGTGTGTGTGTGTCACCGTTTATTAAGTTCATCAGCAAGAGGCAAACGAGCAGAAGATCACGTTTTACAATATGGCAGGATTTCCAAGTGAGAACCATTGAAATTCAGTAAGGAAGGGGTGGAACAATAATCTGTCTTGATGAGGATAAATATACGCACACAGTGATACTGACACACACACGCACACACACACACACTCGATCAGCCTCAACTCACTTTCCCCACCAAACTCGTGAAACCCTGGCGATCGTCACACATTTTCTCAGTTACCAAAAATAAAGCAATTTAATCTGAGCAGTGTTTTCATAACACAGATGCAATTTTAATGTATCGTTTTCATAGCATCAGACAACACTAGCATTGTACCCATGTTCATTAACGACCTTCCCGATGCAGTGGAAAGTATGTGCTCCATGTATGCGGACGATACCAAACTGTACAGATCTGTAGAAAAGGAGGAAAATGGCGTAAAGTTGCAAACAGATCTAGATGCTCTGGTGGACTGGGCGGACAGGTGGCAAATGCGCTTCAATGCGGACAAGTGTAAGGTGCTACACCTAGGTAAAAACAATTCTAAAAGAAAATATGAAATGAGAAAACATGGCAGTCAAGAAAGGGTGACGCTTGAAGAGACTAGAGTGGAGAGGGACCTGGGAGTGCAGATAGATAGTGAGCTGAAGTTCTCCCAACACATTGAAACGCAGGTTAACAAAGCAAATAGACTATTGGGTCTCATCCGGCGATCATACGAACACTTGGACTGTGAATCCATGAGGCTACTGTTCATAGCACTAGTACGACCGCACCTAGAGTTTGGAAATGTAGTATGGGCACCCTATCTGGAAAGAGACAAAAAACTCGTTGAGAGAGTACAGAGGAGGGCCACAAAAATAATTCCGGGATTGAAGGATCTCACATATGAACAAAGACTTGTCAAGATGAGGCTCCCTAGTCTGTGCTACAGAAGAACTAGAGGTGACCTGATAGAAGTGTACAAGTATACGCACGGCATGTATCAGATTGGAGAGAATCTGTTTTCCTGCGATGACAATAGTGTCACAAGAGGTCACGCCTACAAGCTCAAGAAAAACCGATGCAATATGGCTTTACGACAGCATTTCTTCACCCAGCGAGTTATCAACATGTGGAACAGCCTCCCAAACAGCGTAGTTGAGGCACCGAGCCTGAACTCGTTCAAGAACAGAGTGGACAAGCATCTACAAGGATATATGTTCAAGCTGGAGGAACCACTGGCGCAGATGATGCACAGCAATTAGGCCTTTTTTTTCTCTCTACTTTTTTCTTTATCCATAAGAACAATAAAAATACAGCCAGAGAACTACCAGAATCGGCGATAGGCCCTGGACGCCTAAGCAAGCCGAAGAATTCTATTCTATTCTATTCTATTCAATGTCAACAGCAACAGGCAGGTTCGAGGACAGCACTGTTTACTGGTGTCGCAGCGGTCCGCGCTTCAGCTATAAATAGCAGTGCGCGAAGCTCGGCGACCTGCATTTCCAACTGTAAAATGTAAGCGTTTTCACGACCTATTGATGCAATCAACATACAGCTTTCATAATTTAATGCTGTTCATGGCTTATACTTTCTTTGGATGGGTTTCCAGTGTCCCAAAATACAGCTTATTATTTGCGAACCGTGAACAGGTCGGCCATTTAATTTCGCGCTGGTCTTGGACTTAGGTGTGTAGTCCAACAAATCCTTGGACCACCGTAGTCCGCAGTTCAGTCTGCCGACTGAACAAAGTCCACGTTCATGAATTGTAGACTACGACAGTCCAAGTTCATGAATTGTAGACAACGACAGTGGTCCTAGACTAGTCTTAGACCACGCTGAAAGTCCAAGTTCATGAATTACACCCCTGATGCCTTGCGGGCCAGGACTGAGTACAAGGGATTATCTTCACTGCAGAAAAACTGCAGCCAACCTTAGTTTGGACACATCAGACAATCTAATGTGAACTGAGAAATTCTCAGCATTTCTGAGCAATCTACGGTCAAGTAAAAGTAAACTGTGTAAAAGTTGTATTTGTCGTAGAGGATGTGGGACATTCATTAATAATACATATCATATCAACATTATATAAGATACCAAACAAATTATATACGATATAAATTCAGTATTAAAAGAAGACTTACAGTAGTTTCACTGTCTATTGCAGCAAATTTTTTAAAACACCTTAATAAGAGAGAATCTGCAGGCAAAGTTCAGCATACCAACCAAGCTGCTCGATACGTCTCTTCTACATTGCAGGAACGACAGCCGGGAACAATTTCGAGCACGAATAGGTTGGTGACACCAAAAGTGTCTTCGACATTCTCATATAAGATAATGCATTATTTTGTCCATTGTTGTGTCATGTATCATGTTGCAGTTTTGAAGAATTGCTAGACTGCGCTATCAGACTTCCAGTAATCTAGCCACAAACATCTTATTTGACGCTAGCGCAACTTTGTATTACGAAGCACACTCACCAGTTCCACAATTTGACGTAGGGCGACATCCAGGGTGACGTTGACGGGATATTTGCCACCACACATGGGCCTAATGGCTTTCTGATATTCACTCATCAGGTCCACAAGGATTCGGTCAGCCACAAAGTTGGAGCTCGCGTTCCCTGGCAAAACGTATGCACACAACAGTGGTTAAATAAAGAGAGAAGAACGATCTACATGTATACTCTTTTAAAAGACAATGGCAATAAGAGATGTCTGAAATGTCATAAACTTTCGTCTGTCTGTTTCATCTTTCCTCATGCCGTTGTGTATTCTCATTTTCCACCCCTATTTCATCCATAGTTATCATTTTCTTGTATGACATTTCCTCGCCTCTTACCCGTGATTCAAAGAAAGTAATGCGATATTTATTTTCATTTGTGAAGCTGTAGTCTAGTGATTACACCGCTGGCCTCGCAGGCGCTCTGCGACCAGCAGATGGGATGATCTGTCAAAAGAGCTGCATTTTTGCACCAAAGTGTTCAACTGTCAACGCTTCTGTCCACCAAGGAGTAGGCCTGTGTGACCTTAAGGGCACTGACGGCAAACTATGGCGCGACAATTTTCGGTGCCACGAAAAGCTAGAGTCTAGTTTATTTTCAGGCCATACCTGACTGCCTTGTGCGTCTGTATGTTAGGCCACTGCCATGTCCTAGGACTGCCCTGATGAGTCAGCCAAACGAGTATTAGGTAATGTGTAATATAGTTTGTGACTTACGTGTGAGTGAGGAAAAGCTAGATATACACTAATAATATTATATTTGTTCCTTTAAATCGCCATCAATATCATAGTTCCGTATTCACAACGAGACAGTGTATTGTAACAGCACTGATGATAAATAATTTTGCCATTGAATATTCTACATCGTTTTAAAATTACGCTCGTTTAATATCTTGAAATGATCTTCCATATGACTTTTCCTGCAATCAGTATTATGAATGAGCTCGCAAAACGTTTATGTTTCTGAACCCGCGTTTATATTACATTTTCCACAAATACGTAAATTTTTTGTCTCAGAAAATACCATCCTGCTGAGATAGTTGGACGGGTTTGTCTTACATTTTTGTATTTGCATAGGAACGGCTGTTTGCGTGAGGGTCCGTAGTGGTTGCATCCCTAACTTCATGTTCAGAGTCAACGTTAAGTAAGTCATGTCCTCTGATCTGTACTTGGTCCCACCAGAACACGGCCATACTAACGGAAGGTAATAGTGCCTAGGCGCCAATTCGCCACTGGTGGATGTCGCACTTCAACAAACCAGCTGAGCACGGGCAGACACCATTGTATGGCCATTTTGTGCTGACGCCAAACGACTGGGACAGAGAAAACCAACCCTGGCACTGTTTGCCGTCATCCGACTTGCTATCCCAAACAGATCCGTGTCAATGGATGCCTCGGAATTTCCCCGTTGGATACACCTTGGGAATAAATCACAGGGGCCCTGTACAAAAAGTCAGGGGAATCAGTTCCCTGCCGATCGATACCGTTGAGTACATGTCCACAGGAAGCACGATGGAAGTACCCTGTCCATCCCTCTGGAGGAAGCCAGGAAAAGGCGGGCTTTGGAGCCTCTCCTTGATGAGTCACGTGATGCAACGTTGCACTTTTGACTTGCAGTTCGAAATTAGAACGGTGACATTTTGAGATGCGCAGTTTCCGATCTTCTATACGTTTAGCTCAAAGCAGTCAAATGAATGTTTACTTCAGAAATGCGTTTACGAGAGAATGGGAATAAACAAACAGCAAGTCTGAATCTGTAAACATCTTTTAAAATTGTGTGTTTGATACATTGTGTAGATGGTCAAAGACAAATGAAATAAGATAATGTTGATCTTTTAGCTGGATGGTCTGTTGATCTTTCAGTCATTTGGCTAGCAATTTTAGCATACTTTAATTTTATTTCAAATATATCAGTGGGCATTTCCATTAGCATTACAACTAAAGAGACTGGTTTTGCTTCCTTTATGTATGGCACGT
Source organism: Theodoxus fluviatilis (assembly GCA_034096865.1). Lineage (NCBI taxonomy): Eukaryota > Metazoa > Mollusca > Gastropoda > Cycloneritida > Neritidae > Theodoxus > Theodoxus fluviatilis. The sequence goes on along the minus strand of JAWQFJ010000299.1, from coordinate 25,403 downwards.
GCAATATCTTTATTAGTATATCAATTACATCATCCGTTTACTCTTGTCACTTACTACTCATAGTGTTTTAAACTGCTATACAGTTCTGGACTGATGGAATAACAAACAGTCGACAGTGTCTTATTATATTCTTAAGACAAATTAATTGTGTACCTTTATCAAAATGTCCACACACAAAAACTGAGACAGAGTATTTGTGACCCTCCATCACAAAATGAGTCACTCGTTGCATTTTGAACATTTTTATATCTGTATGTTTTCAAAAAGAGCACACAACAACCTTCTCAATGGTGCAATAATCATGAACATATGACTACCCTACACGATTTCACATGACTTTGAAGATCGACACCCTAAAAATACGCATTTTGAGAAAAACGCGTTTTAAGTTTACATACATTAT
>JAWQFJ010000299.1:15000-17500 GCA_034096865.1 Theodoxus fluviatilis | reverse complement strand
GATAGTACTGGCGCTGGTTGTGGATTTGATGGCAATGTGATTCGAAATTACGGTTTGAATGGTTAAGCCCTTATCAACGATTATTGTAATGCATCAGTCATGGAGGAGGTGGCAAAGGTGGAAGAGGTAGCAACAGCATGATGATTAAAATGGTTCGTAACGGGATTGTGTTACCAGTAATGTAGGCGTTTGCAACATTGGTGATTGTCGTAAATGTGGTCGCAATGATGATAGTTGTAGTAATGAGTGTGGTGTTGGCAGTGATGACAGTGGTTGTAGTAATGAGTGTGGTATTGGCAGTGATGACAGTGGTTGTAGTAATGAGTGTGGTATTGGCAGTGATGACAGTGGTTGTAGTAATGAGTGTGGTATTGGCAGTGATGACAGTGGTTGTAGTAATGAGTGTGGTATTGGCAGTGATGACAGTGGTTGTAGTAATGAGTGTGGTACTGGCAGTGATGACAGTAGTTGTAGTAATGAGTGTGGTATTGGCAGTGATGACAGTGGTTGTAGTAATGAGTGTGGTATTGGCAGTGATGACAGTGGTTGTAGTAATGAGTGTGGTATTGGCAGTGATGACAGTGGTTGTAATAATGATTGTGGTATTGGCAGTGATGACAGTGGTTGTTGTAATGAGTGTGGTATTACCAGTGATGACAGTGGTTGTAGTAATGAGTGTGATATTGGCAGTGATGACAGTGGTTGTAGTAATGAGTGTGGTATTGGCAGTGATGACAGTGGTTGTAGTAATGAGTGTGGTATTGGCAATGATGACAGTGGTTGTAGTAATGAGTGTGGTTTTGGCAGTGATGACAGTGGTTGTAGTTATGAGGGGAAAGAAGAGGAGGAGGAGTTAAAGGATGGTGGTTGGAGTGTTGTGGCGGTAGTGTTGGTATTGGTGGTATAAGAAGTGTAATACAATAGTTGTGATTCCACTACTAATAGTGGCGGTGCTGATTAAAGTGAAGTTGTAGAGGAAGTGATCGTTGTATTAGTGATTGTTTTGGCAGTTGTGGTGGTTGTGGTGATGATGATGAGGGTGATTGAGGCGATGGCAGTAAAGGGGTGATTGTATTTATTTTGGCGGGGCCAGTGATGGCTCTGTGTTGATATCCTGGTGGTGAACTGCCATGTGATGTTGTCTCTTACCATAGCACTGGATGTACTGACAGAAGTGGCAGCGTTTGTAACGATGGTGATAATAGAGTTGTTATAGTGAAGGTAGTATTGTGCATCGTGCAGTGGTGGTGTTTTATAACAACTTTGGTATGACTTTGTTGTACATGTAGATACGGCGTAAGACTCATGAAGTGATAGTATGCAAATAGCGGTTGCATGGCAGAAGCCTTTATTCACAAACGCAACCAACTCTTTAATAAGGAGTGCGTAGAGACATGCATTACCAAACCCATGTGCTGGTTGCATTGCCGCTGGAGAGAGTACACTGCCAAAAACCATACTCTGTCAAACTGACTTTTGCTGAGACTCAAATTTCATTTCCCTTTTCTCTAAGGGGAGATTTCATCCCAGGGCTAGCACATAGCCACATTAAGATCTATTCGTATTACAGTTTCCCATGGCTGCCGTATTAGGTCCTTGGGTTCATTCCTGAATGGATAGGAATGCAACACTGTTCTCGCCAACCTTAAATGGAGATAATCTATATGTTTGTTTCTGTGTTATTTTTCAGGTGCAAGAAAATCATTGATCAAATGGCACAAAATTTGGGAAGTGAGTGGAAATCATTGCATTTTCCGCCCCAAATGCGGTGATAAGTCTATTAAAAAAGAATGCATGCACGCAAACAGGAACATACACACACACGCATGCGCACGCGCGCATCCTTTCTTTTTCAGCCATTCGCTGTTCTAAAAGACTTAGTTTTTGTAAATTTATACATTACATCTCTAACAATCTTACCACCCCCTACCCAAAAATCCCACTGAAGAAATGTGGTGAGAAATGGGGAGGTGGTGAGGGAGGAGGGGCTTGGGGGAAGGGCGGGGGGCTGGGGGGAAGGGCGGGGGGCTGGGGGGAAGGGCGGGGGGAGGGGACTACCAGCAGGAAATAAGTAACAAAATCAGTTCCAGCATGAATATTGATTTCTTCATTATCAACATCGTATCGTCGTCACTGTCACACTCATCTCGTCGTCGTCGTCGTCACTGTTGTCGTCGGACCAACACATCTTCAATCCTCAGATTTGCATCTGTCGATGATATTACAGTATGACCTTAAGATTGTGTTACGGTGTGACCTTCATGCATTTTTCTTCATTAACCCCAAATGAAACAACAGCCTTCTTCAAGTGTTTGCTATAAGCACAATCATAACATAGATAATAACAACCAAATTAGCATACTATATGACAGTGTGGAATATGCCACTTCAAGAACATAATTTTGGGAGGACTTCAGTAAAGTGGTGTGGCAAGTCGAGGCAAATGGGACAAGCGAAATCACTCGACCAAGTGAATTTGCCTCGCATTTCATAAAAGACC
>JAWQFJ010000299.1:0-10000 GCA_034096865.1 Theodoxus fluviatilis | reverse complement strand
AAATTACATGGAAACAAGATGAGCGCTTTTTCACAGAAGTTCTTAGCATATGCGATGCTTTAACATTTAGCATGATGAAAATACTCTAACAATGCGCCATTATTTCCATTCTGAGTACACTTTGTAACAAAAAGTATTTTTTAATCACAATATAAACCGCAAGTACGTAAGTTGGGCCATGTGAATGGTTTTACAGACCATTATAGGGTATTTAAAAATTATCACTATAACTGATAATATTTTAAGATAAGAATCCAGTTGCACTTTTCAGGACGTCCTTAATCATTTACTTACACTATGAGGCATCCTGGCTTAGAGAGTCAGTAGCATCTGCTTGATGATAAAATGTTCACTCATTCATTGCTACTATGTAATAGCAGTAATAAAATATTCTTCTGAGATGCCTAGATGACAAGGGAATTTAATATTAATTAACGTTGATTAATTTTTTAAACACTATTTAATGTATCATCATTACCGCAGCATACAGCCTAACACATTGTCATAAACCAACTCTAGTAGTTTGCACCATGTTCCCTGTGCAAATTGTAATCAACCGAGCTATATCACAAAACAATGAAAGATGCCGTGACCAACACCATCACCACAAAGGAATGCAAAACCCCTGGCTGTCTGTATCAACAATGAGCACAAGTCACATATTCTTATTCCCAATAAACAGCTGCAACTCTACCGTTACCAGTATCACTTCATCAGTCTTATACATATGATCCACTTAAACACTCGAAAACATTCACAATAGCACCGTAGAATTTCTCGTTTTTTCCTGCGCGACTCCCAACCGCTTACTTTCCAAGTTTTAGAATAACTCCCCTCATCATAACATCGCATGCTTATCCCATCTTTTCCCTTACAGTCTCTTTCAACCTATTTCAGTCGCTAGTCAAATTAAATTTATTGATGCCATGATTTGCGCTGAGCAGTGCACAAGCAGCGTGAATCAAAGCATAAAGGCATTACTTCTTCGTGTCCAATTTTACCCCGTTTCACTCCGATTTTGATTTACGACTGAAATGCTGAGCAACTTGATCAGATGACGCAACTTCTACATAAACCCGACTCAGGAGATTTCAAACAACATAACACTATTTTTTTAATCTCAAAGCGGCATTCCAAACCTATGCTGATTTGCTGTTGTATCAACACTAATCAGTTCCTTCAACTGGTCCTTGGTTTTAATGCCAAGTGGATAGCTATAAAGCTAGTTCCGCATCTACTCTATAGATGCCACTATCACAACTTTGAACCTTCGTGTTTCAGCATAAGCACAATGGTGGTAAAACAGAGTGGTCTTCTTTTCTTTACTACTTTGCACCCACGAGGGTGTAAAGGTGTATGTACAATAATGCTCGTACACACCAACCTGGGGACGAAGGAGTGTTCAGATCCACGAGGTGGCAATGTAGCACAGCCCATGTCCGGACCTGTACCTGCCACCCACCACTCTGTTCAACCCGAGGAACACGTCGTGGTTGACAGGTCCCTGTTTGTCCGCCTGTCCTGCGAGAGCAAAGAGCGAGGGCAGCGCGAGGGTTCTGTTCGCTCCGTTGTGGTTGTTCCAGTTCAGCTTCCCGTCACTGACGATCAGAGTTAAGCGTTCCTGAAGGAAGTCTTTGCTGCCGAAGAGCAGTTTCTTCAAGGGATCGGTGGCGCGGTCCGAGGCGTAGACGTTGAACCCGTTGTCTTTGACCTCTGCCTCACTGTCGTGCTCCTGGAGTGAACCGTCACCACCTAGAAAGAAAGAGGAAGACGTTTTAAAAGTGGAGTGTCAAGAAGTGCTTCAGTTAAGTTAGTTTTTATCTAATACGTCGTAAAGTAGCTTTGTTTTATTTACGAATCAATACTTAATTTCACATGCCACTTACTGATGAATTAGTTTGCATCAGTAAAAATACTAAGAAATGAAAAGTTAACAAACATTTCTAAATAAACGTTAAGGAAACGGGTCAAGTAATATACGGTTGAAGGTATAAAATATGCCGTTTCATGACGACTGCAAGTGATGCGATGAAGACATCAAATAGTACTAACTATTTAGCATGCATCAGTAAGACTGTGTACACTTTTTCTTTCAAACCATCATCCGAGCAATACTTTCCTGCCTCTGTGTTTGCTCCAGCTCCCTTTGTCTTCATCTACCTTTTTCGTCTTCCTCCTCCTCTTCTTATTCCTCCTCTGCCTCTTTATGTTCCTTCTCCTCTTCATCTTCCTCCTCTTATTCGTTTGCCGACTTCTCATTTTCGTCCTCTTTTTCATCTTCCTTCTCCTCTTCCTCTTCGTCTTTCTCCCCTCCTACTCTTCTTCCTATGATCTTCTTCTTCCCTTTATCTTCGTCCTTCTCTTCGTTTTCCTTCTCGTCTGTATCTTCCTCCTTCCCCTTGTCATATTCATCTCGTTTATCCTCTTCCTCTCGTTTATCCTTTTCCTCTCGTTTATCCTCCTTCTCCTCCTCCTCCTCCTCCTCCTCCTCCTCCTCCTCCTCCTCCTCCTCCTCCTCCTCCTCCTCCTCCTCCTCCTCCTCCTCCTCCTCCTCCTCCTCATCATCATCATCATCATCATCATCATCATCATCATCATCATCATCACCACCACCAATGCCATAATCATTTATATACTATTATCATTTAGCTTCATCCTCGGCATCTTCTCTGTCGTCTTTACCAGTGTTACCCATGCAGTTCATTGAACTCACTTCTGCCATCATTGCCCTCAGAGTCACCCACGTTGAAGACCCACTCAATGGGGTCTTCCATCCAAAGGTCAATCATAAGTTTTTCTCGGCCTTGACCTGTCCCAGGCTGGGTGAAGGTCACCTTGAGTACGCCCTGGAGGCCGCAGACGTCTGATTTCCCCTTTCGCAATGACGTCAGCCACGTCATGCCGGTCTGGTTGCCCTTGACAACGCCCGACGTTAGGTTGACTTCCATTGTGTCTCTCTCTGCGTGAATGGAGGCATACTCCATGGGTAAGCACAATACATAACATCACGTCGAAATGCATACAACATTGAAATGTGAAATCATGAGAACAGCTTCAAAGTGTGCATCCTATACAAATACTGATTTCACCTAATGTAAATCATACCCCACATAGCTCTTAAATTGCTGTGGAGCGGAGCCTTATATCAGAGATATCCACTTTATCGGAAGGATGAATTACAAAAAAGGACGAAACTTCTGTCCATACCTTCAGCCGATTGACGTTCCTGATGTAACTGCAGGCTATATCTAAGATCTCGCAAGTGGTTTAGGATATTCACCACAAGTCGATTGCAAGAACCTAATCTAGGCGAGGCGTGGTGAAATGTGATAAAAGAGAAATACGAGAAGATCAAGGAAAGAGAGAGGGGTGATATAGGTGCTTTTTGAAAAAGCAGAGCTTCTGGCAGAGAGGGGAAAAAGTAGAGAGAAGGTGAGCTTTTAGAGCAGGTGAGGAGCTCTGACCATAACCCATTTCTGGCCAGCCAGCCAGCACCGAATGGCGGAAGGAACTTCCGTTAAATACACCGCTGAGTGACCTTGCCGCCAATATCATATGACGACCGGGATAGGACCACTGCCAAGAGACCATTTATGACATCCCCCGCCTCAGAAACTCTGATGGAAGGAAAACAAGTCTTGGATACATCGGCTCAGAACAGACGCTTACATTCCAAGGGCCTTACAGAGCAGAAAAGAGAAGGCGGAAAGCAGCAGCTAAGCGCCACGAAGGCCGAGAGTAACACTACCAGGCGTCCTTTTTTTAAACCGCAAGAAATATAAACCGACGTGGCTGATTGGTCGTGGATGTGCGCTGTATGTTTGGGAAGTCAAGTGTTATGAGAAGGAAAAGCGATAAGACCGCCATGCTTTGGCACTTGACTTCACCACCTCTGTTTCAGCTTGATGTTTGCTCGCAGACGCGCTTGGCAGTTTACATGGCGAATGTGTTTACTCGCTTTGCACCCACTTTTGCTGCAAAACACGGAGGGAAAAAATGATATCTGTCTCGCACTCGAGGGAATTGGTGCGTGAATAAGGAACACTTCCCCAACGTCTGTGCAGGCTCGGCAAGACATTGCCATAATTACGCACTAGATCAGAAGACCAAAGGAACTTTAGAAAAGCATCAGGTACACATGTTTTGCAAAAGCGTGCCAATTCTCTTAAATGATATGCATGTGCGAAAAGGATTGTTTTGCCGAGTAATTTATTTGCTAATTTTTGCAAAAGCATTAATCATCTCCGCTAACAGCACTTTTAATTCGCTTTCATATGTTTAAGTTCCTAACAGAGGTGAAACCCTGTTTTGTTCTAACCTCGTCTACTCCGGAATGGCTGTCGTTAACCTAGAATAACAATGTGTGCACTTCACCTCCAGTACTGCCTTTAGTCTTTTATGACAGCTATTATAGAGTAATCTTGTTTTACATTGAATTCCATGCCTAGTTGCATGCTTTAGTGAGCACGTCACATTTGAAAAGATTAATTCAATCTGACAGTTTGTTCGGCAGTTAGACTCCACTATCAGACCAATTTCGACACTGAAAATAGCCGGGGCCGAGTCAGATGTACTCCACTTCGTGAGCTGACCTTAACGTTCACGCGAACGTGGGACTGCCCATGTCAAAAGTCCCAGCATTTCCGCGGGAACAATTTGACTGTCTACATTTGGGATGTAGGTGACATTTACGAACTTGCGATCAACCTTAAGGGAAAAATTCGGTTTGAGGGACTTTCAACCCCGGGTCGACCTAAAACAACGTTATTCCTCTGCCACGCACAGTTCTCGTGCAGGGAGTCAGTGTTAGAGTGGTGATTTCGTCCATATTCAAAGCTTTACAGATAGTAGAGAACTGAGCATCTTTCCCGACAATACATCTCTGATTTGCGACACAACCAAACACATCTCTACAAGTGCGTGTAAAAACTACAAGAACATTTTTTCTTAATTCTGCCTGGAATCCAAACAACACAACAACGTATTTTACTTTCATCTAAAGCTGGATTTTTTAAGCCAAAAGGTTTAAATAATGAATGTGGAGCAAAATTGCTGCAGAAATGCAAACGATTTATATTGAAATTTTCTTTTTCGAGAAGCATCTAGTTGTGGAACATTACACTTTTGTGCTTTACCACATGACCTTTATTTTACTTTTGCTCACTTACTCTTGTTTACTTGTGAGCAACTTTCGACAGTCACTTTGATAGAGGTAAAATGTTATTGGTTGATAAATGGATCGACAATCTATTATCCCTCCAGGTTTACTGGAGGTCCTACAGACTTTATCCCTCCAGGTTTACTGGAGGTCCTACAGACTTTATNNNACCACACACGGTGTGTGCGTGAATCACTAAATGAGTACGAATGCACATGTCTGGGTTGAACATCTATAATACACTTCCTCCTCTGTGTGACTGTGTGAGTGTTAATTCAGCGTCTATGACATGCCAAAGGAAAGCAAAACATGTCATAATAGGAGCTTCCTGAACCTATCCATCATGTTTAAAATATATGGTTGATTGTTCCTGGGCCGATAGCTTAGAATTGGATTTACATGCTTTACAAACACTCTGTCATAGCAATTCTCTAATGGCTCAGCTGGTAGAGCGTTCGACTCTTGGTCATGCATGACCAGGTTTGATTCTGCGCTGAAACTTTTTTTTTCTTCTCTTTTTTCGAGAGGTTGTGTTTTTTTTGGTTTTTATGTGTGTGTGTGTTTTCCCCCACTTTTCTCGAGAGGTTGCGGGTTCGAACCCGATCTTTTTTTAAATGCCAAAACCTGGAGGTTCAGTGCCAGCGGTTTTTATCTCAAAAGAGGAAAAGTGAATGCGATGGATGATGTTACTGAGTGCGTGCCCTTTCCTAATCAGTCAGCGACAACTCCAGAATGTTTTGCCTGCGTCGCTTGAAAATGGAGCAAGCTGATGTTTTCCTTAGCATTGCACCTGTCTTGTGTGGAGTGCGTGGGCACATTGTTTACTCTTCAGAAAAGTGGCGATATATTCTGAGGCCATGTCCCAACACGATACAACATGAGGGCTATTCTATAGCACAGCTCTCCTCAGCCAAAGCCACAAATGCAGACTAAATGTAGTGATTTAACCAAAATTGTATTTTATTCTTATAGTTAAATCAGCGCTACCGTGCTGAGCGAATTGTTACACTTAATTAAGTAACAAATTGCGACCACGGTAATTTACTAAAGTATTCCATGTATCTACATAAAATAGGAAAAATTTAAATGCGCGAAAACGTTCAAGTCAGAGTGTGCCTAGGTTGTCTTTTATCGAACTGGTGAACCAGTGCTTTCCTTGCTGAAGGTTATTTGCTCAAGACTGAAGTTTACATGCAGCATTCCAGACCCTGCTGTTGTCTACATTCCTTGCTGAGAAAAGGAAAGAAAGGCTTGACTGAGAAAGACACAATGTCAAACAGCGTCTAGCGTTTCAGAAAAGAAAAGATAAACAACATGGAAAGGGAAGCAAAAAATATGCATGCCTAGTAACCAACTTTCTAAGAGCACGAAAAAAAATTTGAGCGATGGGAAACCCATTGAAACATCGCCTTGGAAACAGAAAGTATTATTTGTTTCTGATGGAGCATGTACTTTTTATTTATTGAATATTTAAAAAAAGGTAAAGGTGTGATTTTATATAGCGACTTACACCCTTTGTCTGGGTCTCAAACCGCTTTACACTTTACCCCCTGATCACTGGGCATCTTGATCAATCCTCACTGGTCCCTCACAACAAACATAGTGACAAACATTTAAGACGCACACAGTCAGGTACCAGCACCAACTCCGCTCCCTGGGGAGTATTCCAACCCGATGCTGGCGCTTTGCCGCATACAAGGGTTAATCGTGGATGCAAAAAAGATGTTTCTGGATGTAGTGATGTCATAAAGCAGGCATGTATTGCTTATCGAGCATAAGGCCAAAAAGGGAGAAAAAAAGAAGATTCCCCACAGATTAACAGGTATCTCCAGGCTCCAGCAGGGTCTTTGAAAACGCCCAAATCTCAATAGCCTGTTTTTACATTTGCTTCCGTCTTCCCACAACTTCTCTTTATCCCAGAAACTCACTCCTTTCTCCCTATCCTCTCCTAAATCCTCACATTTTCAAGTACAGTTCTACGGAGAGAGAGAAAGAACCGTAAGGTAATACTGAAACGTGTATGTTAAACTTGACATGAATAGTCGTCTTTAAATGAAGGGCAATACCAACAATGTCTACATGCTCAGTGAAATTAACTATGTCATGGCACACTCTCAGTTTTACAACACGAAATATAGTGTTGCCACCGTCATTAAGATTTCTATCAGCTTACCTTCGTCAAGGATGGTCATAATCTCGTCCTCCTCGGCTGTCTCTTTGGAGGAGACGTCCATCTCCGGAACCACAGGATGTGTTGCCTCGATTACGACCTCTGTCTCGGAGACAAAGGAGGAAGGAGTAGTTGCAGAGGAGTCCTGGGGAGACACTGCTGGCATGGGTTGGTCCCCTTGGGCTGGTTCCATCCGACTTGGGTGCCCTTGGGCGTTCCTATCTGCAAAGTTGGCTCTACAGGAGTGATATATTTTCTTGAGAATTTTCTTGGTCTGCACGTGGCGCTTTCTCTGCCTATTTCTGTCCTCCCAAAGCTTGTCCTGGCCTCGACTTAGGATTCTCAGCGTGTCCGCCTGCTCCTTGAGGAGCTTCGTGATCTTTCCCAGCTCAGCCTGCAGAGAGACAATGGAGTCGCTGATCTCAGCAGAGCAAGAATCCTTTGTCTTCAGGGCAAGTGCTTGATTGGTGATCCATAGCTTGAGCTTGTCCCTTGCGTCCGGATGGGGCATAGGGCCGTATTTATATTCAGTGCCTGTCTTTTGTAAAGACGTTCGGATGAATGTGGATTCTGCAGGCAGGAGTTTGTCATCTTCATCGTCCACTCTGCACAGGATCTTGTGTGTGAGAAAGATGAAGACGATAACATGCGGCACGGTGAAAGAATACATGTCAAGTGCTCAAAATCCTCTGCAGTTTACGATGTTAGAACAAAATCATATTATTCTAGAGAAAGTTCTTTGCTCTTTACAATGTTCAACACAAAAATAGTTTTCAATGTCCACCAGCGAAAACTATAATCAGTGCAGCACCAGAAGGAACACAGACTCGGACAAAGGTCTGGAGAGAGATATTGCTTTTGCAAGTGGGAACGACGAAATCACATAAGGGTCTTAGCAAGCACACCAAAGTTTTCGTTTGGAAACACTCACAGTCCGTGCTAACACTCCAACGGTGGTCGTGCGATCTGTATATGAACACCTTGCGACTACGCAAATTCCAATACTTGATCAACACCGCAGATTTTTTTTACGTCACAGGTCTGTAGGAACGGTGCAGAGCGCAACAGCAGACCACGGAGGCTTTTGCGGCAGAACGTTCTATCGTCTGGCTACGCACTTCCCGAGCACGGGAGGTTGATGCTCGTGTGCAGGCAGGTGGAAAGAAAAGAGCCACACGAAAGACGCATTCCCCTGCCTGAACCTGGCAGCCTTGAGACTCCCCGCTACTGCTGGCACTGCGCAGAGCTCACGTAGGGGTTCCTCTCACCCCCACGTCATCCCCCCTCTCTTCCCCCCTCCTCCCCCTTCCCCTCCCCTCATCTTCCCTGCCCCGATACCCACTCCTCAAATCTCCGCCGACCCCGCTCCCACGTTCCGTTCACATCCTGGTAGACCCCGTCGTCAGCTGCGTTTGGAGTTGCTGGAAATCTTCATTTCCTCTGCATTTTGATTCGAGATTTCTCTTATAATCATAATGGAGTAAGTGTTTCAAGGTGGTGATGGACTGCATGGTATCTGGAAAAGATAGCAGCAGCTCTCAACTAGTTTAAATAAAGGAGAGAAGCATTTGTGCCCACATTTTTAATAGGGTATATCGCTCGCTTTCCCGAGCATCCTATAACATTTATCATATTAATAATCTGAGGAGAAATCAACATTTTGTTGTACGTGTTATCCGAAATAAGCGAATTAAGTCATAAACATGAGCCTCGACATGCAATGACAGCAATACTCCTGTGTCTATACTCGGCAAGTCTGTTCATTGCCTTGGTACTGGGACTAGCGACGCGACAGAAGCCTTTAAAAAGTGTGGCTTCTTCAGCACTTTTGGGCCATGTGATAGTGTGACAGGGAACGAAAGTTCATAGGTTCGGCCTTGCCAAAAAAAAATTTTACATTTGCAAGAAACAAAACTTTGGCTCCTTGTGAAATGCCCCCCTACGCCGGCGTGTTTATGTTCGGCTATCAACTCTCTCTCTCTCTCTCTCTCTCTCTCTCTCTCTCTCTGTATGTGTGTGCGTGCGTGCGTGCGTGTCCAAATGTGTTTCGGTGTATGGTGTGTCTCTATGTCTGTCTCTCTGTCTGTCTATGTGCCTGTGTGTTTGCGTGTCTGGCTGTCTGCCTGCTGTCTTTTGTATGCCTGCTCTCTCTCTCTCTCTCTCTCTCTCTCTCTCTCTCTCTCTCTCTCTCTCTCTGTATGTGTGTGCGTGCGTGCGTGCGTGTCCAAATGTGTTTCGGTGTATGGTGTGTCTCTATGTCTGTCTCTCTGTCTGTCTATGTGCCTGTGTGTTTGCGTGTCTGGCTGTCTGCCTGCTGTCTTTTGTATGCCTGCTCTCTCTCTCTCTCTCTCTCTCTCTCTCTCTCTCTCTCTCTCTCTCTCTCTCTCTCTCTCTCTCTCTCTCTCTCTCTCTCTCTCCATACGTTCGTCTCTCCGTCCGTCTGCCAGCCTGCCTGCCTGACATCCTATTTGCCTATCTGCTCGTCGGTTTGAGTATAGTTTGCGTTAGGTTTTGTTTTAATAACTATACACCATACTTTGTAAATCGTTTGTAATATCTGTATTTTTGCACTCTCCAAATACAGTTGCGCTGTGACACGAAAGAAAGTAACATTTTTCTCTTTACACATCCACATTTTCAAGTTACGTCCATCGTATCTTAGGCCCGTCGCA
>JAWQFJ010000298.1:60000-127500 GCA_034096865.1 Theodoxus fluviatilis | reverse complement strand
ACAATTATTTCTCCAAGGCAAAATAAGCTAGTTCTATGTTGAAAAGTGCTGGAAAATGCGAGACCATCGTAGATTTTTCCAGCGATGACACAACTCCCCTCGACTGGGCAGTTGCTTATGTTGCACTCATCTCATCGGAAAGTCCTGTTATACGGGGGTTCCCTAGCTTGCATCGGGAAGTCAAAGCTCACAAAGTTTCGTGATCGTTTTCGATAAAACTTTATTCACGCACTGGTCGATACACAGCGGTGACAATCAGTAAACAGTATCGTCGTGACAACTTCACTCTTCATGCAATGCTGCAGAGGACTCACTCCTTACAAAGGAGGACTCGCTTATCTTCCAGTTAAGCTCTTACCTTAACTCTGTCGTGTCTCTTGTCAAGTGTTGTTTCCTGTCGCTTTGTCGCGCTTTATATACCTTATCACAGGTTCCAGAGACTTCCAGAATCTAGTACAATATATGCGGCGGCCATGAAGCTTCACGTCACATGATTATTTGAGTATGTTATAGAAATTTCTCTAAGTACTGCAATGGTATATAAGCGTGAGAGCACAGAAGATGTCTGAGAGCGCACATGGGGGAGCAAGAAGAGAGGTGAGAGTGCATGGACTAAAGTGCGAAGAGACCCACTATATGACATTCTCATTAACGTACCCTGCAGGAGTTATCCTCGGTGCTCTCTGTCGAAAAACAACTTGTTAGGTAGAACCACCTAGTTCCGGTTGCATTCTCCTAGCGTCTGCACTGAATACTCGATCAATCAAAGTACATGTATGTGGGGGTGGAAAACAGTACTGTGTCATGTAAAGGTCGAATGAGTAGCAGCAGATAACTGTTTAGTTCTGGCTTGAATTGACAATTTCGTTTCCCTGGTCTGCTGCTACTCATTCGAGCTTTACATGAAACATTATATCACACTAGCTCGATCGTCTGCTGGCGTAGTGGCTATGGTTCGATCGCGTTCGTCTGCTAGGTACGTACGGTGAGGTTTGTTTACTTATCTTCTGTGGGTTTTGTGCAGAAAGTATACATTAAAAGTCTAATATGACTATTTTCGATTCGTTTTGAATCTAATTAATATTTTTGCATGCTGTAATGTCATCCTTTTGCCACGATCTAGCGATCATCACATCAGCTTCTATTTTTACCAGTCTACCGGAACTAGTGGAAGTAAAGGGACGAAACTCGGGCTGAATTTCCGTTTCAGAAGTGAGAATGTCCTATATGGAGAGTGAATGCAATGAACGAACGAAGACTTGTCAGTCACTGATGTGTTGCGGTATTGCTGTGTAATTGTGATGTTGTGAGTAATAGTGCTGTGAACTGACATTTAACGAATAGAGCTTACTCGAAATGACTCCATCAGACTCGGATTTTCGACTTCCCCTGCGCAAGCTAGAACTTCCATGGGCATGTTGCTTAGCCTACCTAGTTGGCAAAGAAATAGACTGATGTCAACATGTATCCAACATTTGACTACCTTTACATCTGGATTCATGAGGTTGACACATATTGAAACTAGCCTATTCCTCGCAAGATTCCTAGCGTAAGCAACGCGCCCATGGCAAATCTACATGACGTTACGGCGAAGGGGATATTCGTAACATCTATACCAAGGAAAGACAGCCAAGTGCTTCTGCAGCACACTATTGTGTTAGGATGTCCCATCTCGAATTTCGCCCTGTTGTATTCGCAACTAGAATTAGTACAGACTTGTTTGTTTTTAAGAACACTCCAGGTGAATTTGGGGTAAAAATAGACCCATCGCGTCTCCCTACGCGATAATGTGAAATCAAGAAATAATTTGCGTTTCCTCTGACCAACTCGAGCCATTCTCGTGATCAATGGCCTTACATAGCGGAAAGGTTGATAGGCCATCAGACGCCATTCCATTGTGGAGAGATCTTTCAGGTAACAGTTGTATTTTATGGCGCAGACCTTGGATGATCACGTGAATCTTGGAAGCTTTCGCCTGTTTGATGAATGAACGAACGAACGGAGTTTTACGACCTATCACAGTATCAGCCTTTCGCGTGCACATCACACGCTTGGCAAGAAAAACTTTCGGACGCCATAAGCGTGACCCTGCATCACAGCCTGGGTTGCATTGTACCTCAAGCGTAATCACAGCCTGGGTTGCATTGTACCTCAAGCGTAATCACAGCCTGGGTTGCATTGTATCTCAAGCGTAATCACAGCCTGGGTTGCATTGTACCTCAAGCGTAATGACAGCCTGGGTTGAATTGTACCTCAAGCGTAATCACAGCCTGGGTTGCATTGTACCTCAAGCATAATGACAGCCTGGGTTGCATTGTAGCTCAAGCGTAATGACAGCCGGGGTTGCATTGTATCTCAAGCATAATCACAGCCTGGGTTGCATTGTACCTCAAGCGTAATGACAGCCTGGGTTGCATTGTACCTCACGCGTAATGACAGCCTGGGTTGCATTGTATCTCAAGCATAATGACAGCCTGGGTTGCATTGTACCTCAAGCGTAATCACAGCCTGGGTTGCATTGTACCTCAAGCGTAATCACAGCCTGGGTTGCATTGTACCTCAAGCGTAATGACAGCCTGGGTTGCATTGTACCTCAAGCGTAATCACAGCCTGGGTTGCATTGTACCTCAAGCGTAATGACAGCCTGGGTTGCATTGTACCTCAAGCGTAATCACAGCCTGGGTTGCATTGTACCTCAAGCGTAATCACAGCCTGGGTTGCATTGTACCTCAAGCGTAATACCAGCCTGGGTTGCATTGTACCTCAAGCGTAATACCAGCCTGGGTTGCATTGTACCTCAAGCATAATCACAGCCTGGGTTGAAATGCACCTCAAGTGTGATCACAGCCTGGGTTGCATTGTACCTCAAGCGTAATACCAGCCTGGGTTGCATTGTACCTCAAGCATAATCACAGCCTGGGTTGCATTGTACCTCAAGCATAATACCAGCCTGGGTTGCATTGTACCTCAAGCGTAATACCAGCCTGGGTTGCATTGTACCTCAAGCGTAATACCAGCCTGGGTTGCATTGTACCTCAAGCGTAATACCAGCCTGGGTTGCATTGTACCTCAAGCGTAATACCAGCCTGGGTTGCATTGTAGCTCAAGCGTAATGACAGCCTGGGTTGCATTGTACCTCAAGCGTAATCACAGCCTGGGTTGAATTGTACCTCAAGCATAATACCAGCCTGGGTTGCATTGTACCTCAAGCGTAATCAGCCTGGGTTGCATTGTACCTCAAGCATAATCACAGCCTGGGTTGCATTGTGCCTCAAGCGTAATCACAGCCTGGGTTGCATTGTGCCTCAAGCATAATCACAGCCTGGGTTGCATTGTACCTCAAGCGTAATGACAGCCTGGGTTGCATTGTACCTCAAGCGTAATCACAGCCTGGGTTGCATTGTACCTCAAGCATAATCACAGCCTGGGTTGCATTGTACCTCAAGCATAATCACAGCCTGGGTTGCATTGTACCTCAAGCATAATCACAGCCTGGGTTGCATTGTACCTCAAGCATAATCACAGCCTGGGTTGCATTGTGCCTCAAGCATAATCACAGCCTGGGTTGCATTGTACCTCAAGCGTAATGACAGCATGGGCTGCATTGTACCTCAAATACCAGCCTGGGTTGCATTGTACCTCAAATACCAGCCTGGGTTGCATTATATCTCAAGCGTAATCACAGCCTGGGTTGCATTGTACCTCAAGCATAATACCCGCCTGGGTTGCATTGTACCTCAAGTGTAATCAGCCTGGGTTGCATCGTACCTCAAGCATAATACCCGCCTGGGTTGCATTGTACCTCAAGTGTAATCAGCCTGGGTTGCATTGTACCTCAAGCATAATACCCGCCTGGGTTGCATTGTACCTCAAGTGTAATCAGCCTGGGTTGCATTGTACCTCAAGCGTAATGACAGCATGGGCTGCATTGTACCTCAAATACCAGCCTGGGTTGCATTGTACCTCAAATACCAGCCTGGGTTGCATTATATCTCAAGCGTAATCACAGCCTGGGTTGCATTGTACCTCAAGCATAATACCCGCCTGGGTTGCATTGTACCTCAAGTGTAATCAGCCTGGGTTGCATCGTACCTCAAGCATAATCACAGCCTGGGTTGCATCGTACCTCAAGCATAATCACAGCCTGGGTTGCATTGTATCTCAAGCGTAATCGGGCCAAAACCCATTTTATTGATTAGAGGGCCTGGTTGTCCGTTTAGAGATCAATATTGAAATCTTGTCTGTAGCCAGTGTGTTTAGTTTGGCCTCAATATTTAAGCCGACCTGCAACAAATGAAATGGTGAAAATATCATTAGTCGGAGAGTGGTACTTCGGTTAGTTTTTACCTAACCCACTTTCAACGGATGCGAATTGCGTGTTGCATCGAGATAGAAGGGAGAAAATTCCGTCAAGTCGGGTGCAGTTGTATGAATTCACATGCTATGTGGAAACGTAGCCCTTCCAGTCGGCTTTCTGCTGCAGTTTGAGGTCCCCAGCATGCTCGACAAAGTTGTGTTGAACTGCTTGTACATCCAGTTTCCCAGTGGGTCAGAGTAGGGTGGAGACGGCAGGAAGGAACTGCCAGATAGCGGGAGTGAAAAAGACAAGACCTGCTCCCTACCGTCATTTCTCCCCGCTGCCTCATGTACTGTGCCTTCTGAGGTGGGTCAAGAGATGATCGACAACGTTCTGACGCAAATCTTGATTTTTCACATTTGTTATTTCCAAGGATGAACGATTCAATTGCGTGTAACGTTGCACCAAATCATTAGATTCAAAACTGGCTTACACCTTCTTCAAGAGCAAGAAGTTATCTTTCAAACGTGCTACAAAATTTGAAATCAGTCAAGGGATCAAGGACACGATAAACCTACTTTGTGGTGTGGCACAAAGACGTGGTACATAGCAGCAAATGCCCACGACATGGATCTAATTACTGCCCTAGGAAAGGAAGGCGAGTCCTAATACAACACAAGAAATGTTGGTGTTCTCTAAATGTCTGGGTCCATGCAACAAATGCAAGTTGTGACACTTGTGACTGGTGATGGATATCTTGTTGAACATGGCAATGATCACGAACTAGGTTAAGGTTTAAGAACTCTTTTCTTTATTGCTTTAAAATGATCAAATAAAAAAAGAGATGTTTAGTCCGAAAAACCCACTAAGTACTCTAGAATCAGAAGCGTTCAATATTGTGTAATGATGTACATGAATCAAAACAACAAACTACAAAAGAATACATCAACTTCATGAGGAATGATAAACTTTGACATTCAGAAATTTTCAACTCTTTTTTGGCTATGGTGATTTCAGAGCAGAGTGCAGTGAATCTTTTTCTTTTTTAAGACGACCATGACTAGGGTATTAAATGAAGAATTTCTCTCTCCAATAAATGCACACATTGGGAAAAAAAATTCAATGACAACCCCCACCCCCGATAAAATTAGATGCTGAATGAAATGCGTATCAAGTGCAAGATGATGGCAGTGCACATGATACTTTATGCATGAGTTACTTCAAACTTAGTGTGAGACCAAACAAGGCAAGTAGACAATGCTTTCCAATGAGTTGACAAGTTGGAAAAAGTCAACATCCTGGTTTCTTTTGCTCAGCATTAAGTGCACCACAGGAGTATTTTGGCATTCATCATCTCAGCGACTGGGCTGCCATGGAAGAAAAACGTTTTGACTGGGTGTGGCAGAAACTTCACTTGGCAGATGGAGTCAATGTATGGTTTCAATAATTCCAAAGTTGCACAACAAGTATTTTGTCTGATGAGATTTCGCCCCTCAGAGTTGTGAGATTTGGTTTTTCAATGGTTGAAAAAACTCATGATAATATGGTCTCAACTTTATGAGATCAGATAAATGTTTTACCATTTGCTAGCTGCCACTGATAGAGAGAGAAATTTTGAACTTTAAAAGTGAATGACAGCAATTATTTCGTCTCTGATTTCACTCATATTTTCTCAAGCATTAGGGCGTAAAATGTTGCCCTTCAGCCTGGCACGAAACATAATGGTCTTCCTAATTCTACTGAAAAAGAAAAAAGTCAGATCCATTAGTCCCATTTACTTCTCAAGTCTAAAATGGCATTCAGAAGTCACGAACCAAATGCAAAGCAAAACTGTGAGCAAGACACTGCAATCATGATGATTTGAAGCAGCCAGGTTACAGGAGCGCACACTGCCAGACAAAGTGGTGAGCAAGACTGTCAAAGCAAGTTGCAGTCCCTGCTGTCAACTCTGCACTGGAAAACCAACAGCTGATGAGATGCCTCATCTTGTGAAATTTAAAACCACAAGTTCACTCCTTGGAGTGCTGCCCAGTGTCATGTGACGGGGAAGAGACTCGCCATGTCTGGCAAGGGGCGCTTTTGTTAGGCCTAGAATCTCAAGGGCTAGGCATTGTCTGCGTTTCTCGCTCATTTGCAATAGGTGAGTCTCACTCGCCCTCGACTAGCCACTTGCCTAACAAAAGTGCCAATGGTGTTGCCAATCCCAGTTCAGCACAGCACCAAACGAAGCAGGCATTTTGGTCACATGGTGCTAGCTCTCGATATTCCTCAATAGGCAACTGCTGAGGTCAGCATCTGCACTAGACAAGTTTACAGGAATGAAAAGACTTCATGGACATTTTCTTAAATCATACTATGCCAAAGAGTTATTCTGGCAGTGTCTAGCTGCATCAAATAAATCATCAGTGCACATAATATAAGTGATCATCAAGTTGCCCACACATTTTCAAGGAAGCAGAAGACTATGATATTCAAATTAATTTTCACAGCATGGACTCAATATCGTATAAGGTACCAAAGCAAAAGCATCTAGCACTGATTACGTACATGGCAAGGGTAACATGCTTCATTTCAAACACTGGTTTTATATACTTTCAATGGAAACATCTCTCCACAATAATTACTGACCATTCTGGACATGAATGTTTTTACAACAGATTTGGACAAGAGGTGCAAATCTACCCTACACAAGTCTATGGGGAAAACTCAGCACAAGGCCGACAAAGTGGGTACTGCCGCTTGCCTGGACACCCCAGTCAAGGTCGCCAGAGAGCCACGGCACCCTGGACCTCTGTGGTCAACCCAACACAACATCAACCGTGTACAGTCACAACACCAAAAAAGCCAGGCTGCTGTCACGGAAAATTATGCAGCATAAGTCCGCTTCCACTTTTCATCAGACACAGATGTATATGCCCTGTATCGTCTATACAAAGATGTCAAAGCAAGCTCCACTGGCTCAGTGGAAAGCCTGGAGAATTTTAAATCATCAGCATTCAGAGTTCTAAATGGAAAAAAGGATATAACCTTTCAATATTTGATTAATTAAAAAGCTTGCTTCATTGAAGTGAAGACTTGTCATCAAGTATACTGTTACAGGATAAAAGGAGGAAACTAAAGGAAAATTTGTTGGAAAACAGAATCTCAAAGAATGGCATATAGATCAGAAATGATGACAGGTGATAATCAGGGTTTATGAGAGTATCTGTGAAGAAAGGAAAGATGGCAAAATGATAGAATGATTGTTTTGACATGCTGCCATAACATGTAGCTCAAAATTACAAGAAACACCACCACCATGCACCATTAAGTACACAATGAATGATACACAGGTCACTATAACATCAAATGGACAGCAGGAGAACAGTGCATGAACAAACATC
Source organism: Theodoxus fluviatilis (assembly GCA_034096865.1). Lineage (NCBI taxonomy): Eukaryota > Metazoa > Mollusca > Gastropoda > Cycloneritida > Neritidae > Theodoxus > Theodoxus fluviatilis. The sequence goes on along the minus strand of JAWQFJ010000298.1, from coordinate 119,820 downwards.
TGATGAAATACCAAATTAGGTGGGGGTGGGTGGGGTGGGTGGATGAAATGTGCACAAGCGCCAATGAGGAACCAACATATTGTGACCCCAAAACACAGGATGATTGGAAATTTGGCAAGACGAAACCTAAAATAGTTTATTTTCATCTATAATTGCATAAAAAGTTAACAAAACAAAAAACAAACAAAAACTCACATATGCATTATACCCTGTTACATTCATGATGATGTTTCTGCCCCATTTGAACCTTCTTGAGTTGCAAGAAAATGATCTCAAATTACAGTTCTTCATACAGCATTCTAACCCTTCAAAGTTCTATGTAAAAATATAAACTTTACTTTTTTTCCCCACCCTCCCTTACAACTTGGATCCCTTGAGGATATATAAACAATGAAAATGCTAACTGCCATCTAGCTGTGAACTTCTTGACAAATTTTTTTAAATTCAAAGAAACATTTAATGCAGGTGATATTGAGGCTGATGTATCTGTTCATGTAGTGATTTGAAGAACTCCTCCAAAACAATCATTCTGGTGGCAGTGGGAAAATGGAACATACTGCATCAAAGTGGAACCTGCAATGCTGTCATGCACACAGCAGACAGTTGAGTTTGGCAGATGCCAAGTTGCACAACCACACCACACCACACCCCACCACACATTTATTAATTGCCCCATGACCAGCATCTCAGTAAATTTGGCCAATTCTGCATCCAATGCTACTTCAACCCCATCAACATCAACGGGAGGGAACTTGCTTGTGGTCTCACCAAGGCATAAACTCATAACTCTAGTTGTGATCTCACTTCCAAGCGTGGCAATGCTGCCAACTTTTTACCCCCAAAGGTGAAGCTCCATTTTCTTTGGGCTAGCAGACACGTTTCTTTCATTCTGATGAGTACAGGTGGAATCCAAGACAACACACACCAGCATCTGTGCAAGTTCTAGCAGCAAGGGGGTAAGGGCAGTTCTGGGTACACAGTGGGTAACAGCTGCATGTCTGTGATGGTAAGTACCAGCAGACCAAGATCAGTTAGATACTATTGGAGACAACCTATCTGAATATGAAAATCAGTCTCCCACTCATCTCTATGGAAGGAAAGTCATCAGTGCTATAGTCTTCATCAACATATGTCCATCAGCTGTGTAGCCATTTTGGAAGTTGCAAGTAAACCCGACCACATCTAAAATTGGATGAGTGACAGACTCTAATGTCCAACATATGCATTAACCATTAAAAACCACTGCTAGAGACTACTTGCCCACCACTTTGAATGGATGATACTTCTGTAACAGGCAAGCCCTCTGTGATAAAACTGGCAAGTCACAGACAAAAGGTTTGCTGTTCATGCACATCTAGTGTACTCATGCAGGAGACATACATGACTGCCCTGACCTGAAATTACACTGGACACACACATGACAGCACAGCATAGGAAACCATTCTGGGATGTGACAAACGATAACCTCCACAATGAACTCTAGCGCTTCCGCCCAGCACGCTCCTCTCTGTGAGAAGCTGCCGCCTTCTGCTTCTTGGTCTTGGGCGTGGTGCTGGTGTCATTTCCATCATCCTCTGGTGCTGGACGTTTGCTCAGGCTCCCTCCCCTTGACCTGGACTTCTGCGGTGTGTACTCAGGGGCGTTATCCTCATCACTGTCCCCGTCATCATGAAGGACTGGGGCAGGCCTTTTGGAGGATGCTTCCTTCCCCCCTTGGGACTTCCTGGAGGAGGAGGTCGACTTCCTGGAGGAGGAGGTCGACTTCCTGGCTTCGTTGTCTTCCTCACTGCCACCACCACGGGATTTGGTCTTCCGTGGGGTGTACTCTACCTTCTCAACCATTTCTACCTCCTCCTCACTGGTCTCAGTGGCTGAGGCAGGGCTGGCCATGCTTTTAGTTGGTGTGGACTTGGGTGTCTGCCTGGAGCCCTTGCTGCCCTCTTTCTTCTCGCTGCTTGCCTTTGCTGAAGTCTTGGACTTTTTGGCAGGAGTGGAGGCTGGCCGGTTCTTGGGCGCCTTCTTTGGGGCAGCCCTGGCTGGTGCAAGGGAGGCAGATCCACCCCTGGACTTGCTCTTCCTGGGGACGTACTCCTGTGGCTCCACGTCATCATCATTATCACTACCGTCCTGACGCCTAGCAGGCTTCTTAGGGCGACTCTGGGAGTGAGATGCTCGTTTCTGCTGTGCAGACTTGGTGCTTGCCCCTCTCTTGGACTTGGTAGCACGGGGGACATACTCTGTCGCGCTATCATCCTCCTCCTCGCTGTCCACATCCTCACCTGCCAGTATTGCTGGGGAAGGAGTGAAGGGCTTCACCAGCTGCAGGCTGCCCGACATGCCGATGCCAGACACACGTCTGCAAGAACACAGTCAAGACAGTAAGTTCAACTTGCAAGTAATTCATCTGAACAACTTTGTCATCTGAGTGAAACTGAAATCCTTGCCATACTTCCTACACTTGCTTCACAATTGATTAATTTTGCTTTTCAGAATAACGTACGTTTTCACCAGCCAATGGCGATACTCTATACAGTGAAAGGTGTAGGCCACACTTTTGTGGTGCAGAAAGCAACCAGTTTGAGGCAGAGTTTATTTTCAAGCAAAAGGTCAAATATTTATCAGAAAGGAATAACTACTGCTTCATATGGTCGCATGAATATATTAATTTCCTTTAATTCGTTGCAAGAATTCACAGGGCTGTCTACCAAGTAGTCCAACAACTGATTCTGAATTTGCAAATATCAAACATGATCTTATGTGGAAAGTCACTAACAAGTCAACAACTCATTATGGGGAGACATGGGTAAAAATATATTTTTTATATATAACTGCAATGAGTTTTCAAACTTTCATGCATGGCAATTCAAAGATATACACGAAATTAAGTGAAAACTACTTTTGCTAAAGGAAAAAAAAGTAGGTCATCTGCTGATAATTTAAATAACACAATTTTCTATCTTTAACAAAAAATATACAGTTCAGAATCTACATACAGCAGGTGTATCATAACTATTACATAATTGAAGAGGGGAAAAAACGCAACAAAAAAAGTTTGTGGCTTTAATAGAACCAGAGATATGTACTGTTAAATACGGCAAACGTTCAGACGTTTTTCATCATTTTTGTCAAATTTTACGATGGCTGATTTTGAGAAGCTATATAATGCTACCTGTTCCAAAGAACAAGCTCAAATTTACAGAATCTGTTGTACTGCATGTGTACAGTGACCCTATTTTTTTAAGGCAATCAAAGCTGCAAAGTTTTTCACAGGCATAACTTAAAAGTAGCTACTTGAGCAAATTTGCACAATGGCCGAAAGATGCATTATGTAGATAAACTTCATTTGGCTGTACAATGCACAAGTACTGTCCGCTTTTCAAAATTTAAAGTGTTCTGTGATTGTTTTTTCAAGGCCTTGCAAGTGGCATGCACCATCACAACATTCCAAACACTTAGAAAATAAACCCCACATGCTTATTTTAAAAAAATTGCCAAAAATAATCCATTCATCACACAGCAAAGTCATTTGCATCATTGGAAAGAATGAAACCTGTTCTTTATTATTAGGTACTGGCAGCCGCAGCCAGTTTTGCTGGGAAAGGTGCCTGCAGGCTAAAAATTGATGATTTACCCCGTGATGTTTATATATTTAAATTGAAAATTTTCGCACCAAAACTATGTGCAAAATAAAGTTTCAACCTTCATCTGTCCTTCTGTGTTGTTTTTTATGTTGTCTGTGATCTGTGGTACTTGTGCGAATGCACTAAAAGTACTAGATGAAACACAAAATACGCTTCGCGTCATCAGTCTGAATGGCGTCTTTCACCGAGCATATTTACAGTGTGTTAGAAACAATACCTTTCGCGCCGTCAAGAAACCCATTCCAAGTATGCGAATTACTGAGTCAGCAAGACGAAGCTCCACAGTTTATTCTCGTATAAATATTTTTCCAAAATAAAGCGATTAAGTTAAAGAAAATTCTATCTGAAAATATGTCTAATTTTCAAAAGCTCATATCTCTGGAACTACTCAACGGATTATATACAATAAAGATGGAAATTAAAGCTCATTTTATGCCGAATTTAACGATATATGAAACGTGTCGGACAAATGAATGCTCGCGCAGCGCGAGCCAAACGGAGACGAGTACTCTCCGCGCACTGGTAGTGGAACGCATCATGGCGGACTACGCATCTACGAGCGGTTGTGGCAAATCGGAGTTATTTGTTTGCAGCATCAAGTCTAGTCTTGATAAGTAGCCTAATTCGATGTCTAAACTCATTAAGTTACCAGTACTGCAAGTTATTAAAGCTATTTTTTGCTATTCATGGCAAAGTTTACGCAGAATTAACAGCAAATGTTTGCCACGTGACCGGGTCAAAGTTGTGTGTTGTGTATATGTGCATTCGAAGTGTAGGCCTATCGTATTTTTCTTTCTGCTGATTGTTATCATCAAAATATTATGACAGGAATGTCTGTATGTTATAAACAACATAAATAAGTGTTTTGTTGAATTTTAGCAGGGTGTTCGAAAACAAAAATCGATGTCTATCATAGACCGAAGTGCGATCTCATATCGAATAGTCATGTGTTTGGATGTATACACACACGTGCCAATAACATCTGATTCTCATCTCTGAGGTACGCAGCCAAACTGCTGACATGTTAAAAAAATATTAATGACCTTTTATAGAAATGCAATGCTATTTTATTTTTCTGTTTTATTTTAGACTATGCACAATTCCAGCGTCCGAGCTCTCTCTCTCTCTCTCTCTCTCCCTCTCTCTCTCTCTCTCGCGCGCTCTCTCTCTCTCTCTCTCCCACTCACACACACACACACATGCACGCACGCACACACACACACACACACACACACACACACACACACACTACACTTGAAACGAAGGTCCAATTTCTATTTCAGCAAACTAGAGTTTCTTCTTGGACAGCTATGGAGCAAGAGCATTTCATCCAAAGGAAGAGTAGAAGAGGGACATTGTGTCATAAACATGCCAAATAAATGAAACACTTTCCAAATTAAACATCCACATGAAAAAAATCATCAATACAATACTAATAGGCACATATTTCAAGGTTTTCTTGGATGGATGGATGATTGGATGCATGAATAGGTGGATGGATGGATGAATGGATGGTTGGTTGGATGGATGGATGGATGTATGTTATGGCCTATCAGACTTCCTATGCTATATCTATTGTCCACAGAGCCGCAATGTTTTTTTTAATAAAAATTAATTAGCAAGATATTTTGTTAACCTATATTTTAAATCTATGTTAATTTGCAAAGTTCAAACTATTACTGAGCCACATGCAATATTTCATGCTGGTAACTGATATAGTTTTTTAGATAGGAAGATTTTCAGTGAGCCATGCCCCCGCAGAATCACGCCTTATTTGTTACTAAAAATAGACTGGCTAAAAACTATATGCACTTTTCTGGTAAATTTCAGTTCATTTGCAAAGGTAAAACTATAACAAAGCCAGACACCAAATTTTATGCAAGTATCTCATATAGTTTTTGAGATAATAAGCTTTTCAGTCAAGTACCCTCATAATTTCACTTTTTTCCATCACGCAAATCGGGGTTTTCCTCAAATTGATAACACAATATCTTGAACTGTAAGCTTTTTTGTATCTTGGAAAAAAATAGTGTCAAATTATATGATATAGTCTTCTGGTATAATAAGTCTGATAGGGCTCACTTCAATGGTTTTTGTTCAGCAGGCCTTCAAATATGGTCCTCGGTGATGTTTTGCACGTTGAAAATTCTTATTTTGGGCCATATTCAGCACCCTGTTGTACTGGAACTGCATTAAAGAATGGCTTCATTTTGCTTACATGAACTGCCTACAATATATTGATTTGGAATTAGGCAATATATGCTGTGTACCTTGTATGATTAGAGGACTGTTAGGCTGCAAAGTTTGGAAAATATTTAGTATTACTCTACGTTTCGCGTTTCCATATACAATAAATGCTGTATCTCCAGAACGAATCAAGATAGACACTTCATTTTTGTTTTATTTTAATTCTTTCATCAAGTAGTAAAAGCACAACACATAAAAACAAAACAATCTCTGAGTCAAAATTTTGGCTGCCAGTACCTATTATTATGGAATGCATCAAGTGCCAATACATGCACAAAGGCAATTTTAATGGTTGTATGAATACAACTGAAAATCAACTGCTGGAGCCATTTGTCTTACACAGTGTTAGTAATAGCCGGTACCTAATATGTGTAATGTAAAGCTGCTGATCTAGGAGCTCATTTCACAAACCCATGTCACAAAATGTTGCTACATGCATAAAGAGCACCCCCTGAAAATTACAGATCTGTACAACGCTCCAAATATTTTCTGCATAATTTCAAGACCACAAAAAGTAGTTCACGATAAAACGTGGAAAATGGAAACCTTGGGAAAACTTGCTTTTTCCATCTTCTATCTATTTTCAATAGAGCCACCGAAAATTATCAGAGGAGTAAGGTTTTTTTCTTTGCATACTTACATGTTTTCTAGCATGTTTTAAGCAGAGAGACTATGGGAATTACATTGCAGAGGGTTGACACAACCAAAAAATGAACACAAGTCAAAATCACCAGAAACTTTTGACCATTTTTATAGGTGTCACATCAAATTTATCTGCAGAAACATAAAAGAATCCCCAAAATTAATTTAACTAGAAGGAAGGGTGTGTGTGTGTGGGGGGGAAGGAAGAGAAAAGAGTGAGAAAGGGAGGGATGAGGGGGGGGGGGGGGGGAGGAGGAGGAGGAGGAGGAGGAGGAGAAGGAGGAGGAGGAGGAGGGGAGAGAGAGAGAGAGAGAGAGAGAGAGAGAGAGAGAGAGAGAGAGAGAGAGAGAGAAGAGAGAGGAGAGAGAGGAGAGAGAGAGAGAGAGAGAGAGAGAGAGAGAGAGAGAGAGAGAGAGAGAGAGAGAGAGAGAGAGAGAGAGAGAGAGAGAGAGGGAGAGAGAACCTGTGAGATCGTGCATGTCAGTCAAAAGGAGCTAACTTCTATTAGCCTTGACTGGAGTTGCATCCTTTCAAAACACCATGGGTGTAATCCCAGGTTAATGAAATGCTAGTGAAAGGAAAACAAAGGCTTTTCTGTGTTTTTTTTTTATAACCTTTAGAGCGCCATGGGCTCATGTATCCGCCACGCCCTTTCTTTCCTGAATAGCCATGGTCAGATCTATCCGACCGATAGGGCCTATTTATAGAGACAGTATCTAAGAGTTGTGGGACTTAGCTCTTTCAACAGTTAAGGGGGCACATGGCGTAGAAAACAAGGGTATCAGAAAAAAATTCATTGCTCAGCAACTGGTTTTAGCTATCTTAATGAAACTTTGCACACAATACAAACACACAAGGATAATTCACATCAATTTTTATTGTTCTAGATTGACTAGTTCTTGTTATATAACACAATCACTGAAAAATGCACATTACAATTTTCTCCCTCCTACCAAACTACAAGGATCAAACTTTATAGGATCAGCAATGGTTGTGTACAAAGAAGAAGACCTATATAGTGCTACAAAACATTATAAATGTATTTATAACACTTACAAATGTTTCTGGTGATGAGTGGCATTTACACATGAAAAAACGTTGCCGGCATGACAAGATTAAACTTTAACCCTCTGGGGCCGGTTGCTCAACAAGCCGTTATCGGCTAGCTGTCAGCTAAAACGCAACCTACCAGCTAAATCAGCGCCGGATAGCTTAACTGGGTTGCTCATGCGCCAGTTTGACTACCTGACAGCTAAGTTAGCGGGAATAATTTAGAGGTGGTCGGAGCAGCTCTAAAGTCCCTTAGTTGGAAGGTAAACATGGCGGCGATCATTCACTAGAGTTTTCGTCAGCGATATCAGAGACGAAATCGGGTGTATCGAGATCGCTTTGATCCTTTGTGGAGTTGGGACGGTTGGGAAGGGGTAGTAGGGTATTTTTCGTGATCAAATTTGACTTCGAAGTGACTTTTTTAGGTCCTCGTAAGTTTGAGTCGGCCTTCGTCCTATGCTCGCATTTTTGGTGGACCAACGCGGATCATATATATACGTTAACGACTCGCTATGATGTCATGTGAGTCAGTAGACGTGGGGGATAAAGCGCGGGACTGTGAACACTCGCAAGTCCCAAAGTCATTGGGTTCGAACCCCGGAAAAGTTTTATTTTTTTATTATTTTAATGCAGTTTTCAACATGTAACAGTACTTACTCTTCTTTTATTATCAATGTGTTTGGTATTTCCAAGTCAGAGTTTGTATGTAAACATGCTATAAAATATTCACACATCAGCAGTGCGTAGCAAGGGTACCCGCTAGTTGCTCATAATCTACACGAGGTTTAATTCATTTACCGTGCTTTTGGCGGTAAAATTTTGTTACCAGTCAAAAGCAACACAATCCTTCTCGAGATTGATCCATTGCCGATAATCTGGTAAGCTGTCTGAAAGACGCGAAAACTGAAGATAGTTGTATTATAAACACAGCCAAAGGAAGGTTCGACGACAATTACAATGTATTTATAATCTTTCCTGGTGTCGCTGAGGTCCACGCGTCAGGTATACATAAAGTGCGCGAAGCTTGGCTGGGCTCGTATCAACTCTCTCGCTGACGCTGTGCGTTCGCCTCCTTCCGTGTGGAAAATCCCCAACCCACCCAATCAAATAGCTCGTTGCATTCATCAACTAACCAATGAAAAAGCTCTCTTTATTACCTTGTGACGTAGCAGGACTAACATTCAGCTACTCGCGTTAGCTTCAAGGTAACTAGCTTTCAGTTAAATTGACGCTGTGCAACTCCGATAGATAGTGTCCCTAACTGCTAGCTAGTTACCTTGCAACTAGTCACTAACTGACACTAAATTAGCTGGCAGGTAGGCATTTGTTGAGCAACCGGCCCCTGGACGCCATTAATTTTTAACGGTTTTTCCTCCCTGCAGCCAGTTATTTTCTGGGCGTGCCCAAAAACCGAGACCCCTCTTCTGTTTAAAAATATACAATTATTTTATTCTTTGCTATAGAGGCAAATGTTTTGGAGGAAAGATGGAAAATTGAATGCTCTCTCTAATAGACCCACTGAAATTTATGTCCATGCAATACAATATGATTTTTTTTAAAACTGAGACAACACAAATAAAAAACGTGTCGAGTGCCACTGACTTACTCGAGAATAAATTCCCACATCGCTTCCTTTCTTCGCCCTCACTTGACCAGCGTAGCAATTCGTTTCGTTGACCATCAAGTCAACGACTTTATTAGTTGAAATAGAGATGAAAAGCATCCGATTTAGATACCTCATCGGGCACATGTTGAGGAGAGTCCATGCGCGAATTTAGAGCGAATTCAGAAGTTACTGATCGAAGTAGACACGCTGCTGCGTGATTTCGATTGCACACGCTGGCCCAGAAATGGCTGAGCTCGATCCTGATGAAGAGCGAATCTTTGAAATATTGTTCGATTCTGACTCGGAAGAAGAATTCCATGGCTTCACAGAGGAAGATTTGGTCGAGTTTGCCACAGCAACCATGAGTGGTCATATGCAGACGGAATCTTGGAGTGGGCTGGTTCAACTTCGATTTCGTCAGCAGTCACTGTCAGCATGTGGCAAACTCGACCAAATCTTCCTCTGTGGAGCCATGGAATTCTTCTTCCGAGTCAGAATCGAACAATATTTCAAAGATTCGCTCTTCATCAGGATCGAGCTCAGCCATTTCTGAGCCAGCGTGCGCAGTCGAAATCGCGCAGCAGCGTGTCTACCTCGATCGGTAACTTCAAAATTCGCTCTAAATTCGCGCACTTGCAGTGAAAAAATATGGTGACTGTTATTATGAAAGTGAGGCTCTTTTGCGCAGTCTCCATGCATAGAGAGCTCTCACAATCCCAAGATTCATAGCAAACGGCGCCAGATTCAAACATGCCTATCCGTCTGTCGACTGTATCCGCCGACGGCTGTGAGGGGAGATAACCACGTCGGCGGTTATGACCGCCGACGGCGCGCAGAGGGTTAAACAAGGGCAAAGCCCATACAACTCACATGCTTGACCTTGACCTTCATATGACCTTGACCTTCAGGTGACCTTCAAGGTCAAGGTCAAACAACTAAACCTACCAATGACATCATACACTAAGAAATGCTTTATACATTTTCCCTACCAAAATACATGTGACCTTGACCCAAGGTCAAGGTCATCCAAGGTCATGCAACACAAAGCTGTTAATTCAAGACATAGGAAGCACAATGGTGCTTATTGGCACTTTCTACCATGAGATATAGTCACTTTTAGTGGTTCACTACCCCATTTTGGTCACATTTCATAAGGGTCAAAGTGACCTTGACCTTGATGATATGTGAACAAATGTGTCTCATGATGAAAGTATAACATGTGCCCCACATAATTATTAAGTTTGAAACAGTTATCTTCCATAGTTCAGGGTCAAGGTCACTTCAAAATATGTATACAATCCAACTTTGAAGAGCTCCTGTGACCTTGACCTTGAAGCAAGGTCAACCAAACTGGTATCAAAAGATAGGGATTGCTTTGACCTATATACCACTTGTAGCTAAGGTCGCCATTCTCAATAACGTGGGAGAAAATTGGGAAAATGTGAAAAATGACTGTTTTTGAGACCACATTAATGGCTCCTGTGACCTTGACCTTGAAGCAAGGTCAAGTCACTATGTATGTTTTTTGAGGCCTTGTCATCATACACCATCATGCCACATTTGGTGTTGATAGACTTAATAGTCTCCGAGAAAAATCCAACGTTTAAGTTTTTTACGCCCGGACGGACGCCCGGACGGACGGACGGACGACACGGCTGAGTACATAGACTCACTTTTGCTTCGCATGTGAGTCAATAAAAATTAACTAATAAAGTTACAGATTTCTAACTAGTCTTATTGCTACTAGCATCCATTTATATACAAACAAGCAAAATTTCTACATTCTATCTTTATTCTAAGTCACATAAACTTAAAGGGGAGAAAAATGTTACCGTAGAAATNNNGCTTGACCTTGACCTTCATATGACCTTGACCTTCAGGTGACCTTCAAGGTCAAGGTCAAACAACTAAACCTACCAATGACATCATACACTAAGAAATGCTTTATACATTTTCCCTACCAAAATACATGTGACCTTGACCCAAGGTCAAGGTCATCCAAGGTCATGCAACACAAAGCTGTTAATTCAAGACATAGGAAGCACAATGGTGCTTATTGGCACTTTCTACCATGAGATATAGTCACTTTTAGTGGTTCACTACCCCATTTTGGTCACATTTCATAAGGGTCAAAGTGACCTTGACCTTGATGATATGTGAACAAATGTGTCTCATGATGAAAGTATAACATGTGCCCCACATAATTATTAAGTTTGAAACAGTTATCTTCCATAGTTCAGGGTCAAGGTCACTTCAAAATATGTATACAATCCAACTTTGAAGAGCTCCTGTGACCTTGACCTTGAAGCAAGGTCAACCAAACTGGTATCAAAAGATAGGGATTGCTTTGACCTATATACCACTTGTAGCTAAGGTCGCCATTCTCAATAACGTGGGAGAAAATTGGGAAAATGTGAAAAATGACTGTTTTTGAGACCACATTAATGGCTCCTGTGACCTTGACCTTGAAGCAAGGTCAAGTCACTATGTATGTTTTTTGAGGCCTTGTCATCATACACCATCATGCCACATTTGGTGTTGATAGACTTAATAGTCTCCGAGAAAAATCCAACGTTTAAGTTTTTTACGCCCGGACGCACGCCCGGACGGACGGACGGACGACACAGCTGAGTACATAGACTCACTTTTGCTTCGCATGTGAGTCAATAAAAATTAACTAATAAAGTTACAGATTTCTAACTAGTCTTATTGCTACTAGCATCCATTTATATACAAACAAGCAAAATTTCTACATTCTATCTTTATTCTAAGTCACATAAACTTAAAGGGGAGAAAAATGTTACCGTAGAAATAAAACCACTTTTTGAGAAATTTGACTTTAAAGTTTGAGAAAGTTTACACTTGTATAACAATTGAACTAAAAAAGATACACATTTCTAACATGATTTTTCAATTTTGGCATCCATTTCTACATATGCAAGGAAACTTTGAGGGTAATAAACTTTATCCTAAGTCTATCAAATTCAAAGGCAAAAGCATCAACCTTGAAAATAATCCACAAACTTGTAAGAAACACGTGATCATGGAGGCAGAGGCAGTTGTCCCCATCCTCTTGGTGACATGGTTGACACAGTTAATCTTCTGCACATCCACTCCCTCACCATACACTCTGGCCTGATTCACTCTGGAGTGTGCCTTCCCATCCCCATCCCCCAACATCTCCACATATCTGAAGTTGTGCCGAGCTTCAGACCTGCTCCACAGAATGACAGCAGCCTCTACCTCCATCGCCTGGGAAGAGCAGTGAACTGTCTTCTGGCACTCCTCTTTATGCTTTCCCTTCCACTCCTCAAACTCGGCAGAGTCTGCTTTCTGCCCTATCTCACATCTGTGGCAATAGTTGGACAGAGTCACATAGTCCACCACAAGACCTCTATCACAGTGGCAATACCACTGTGTGAAGTTCGCCCTCGCTTCTGCCAGCTTCCATCGAAGGAAACTGAAATGTCCAGGTGTCCATCAGAATTTGGTTCGCCAATGTTCATCTCGGCGTACAGCACTCGCACTTGTTCCGCTGCCTCCTGAAGGTGCTTGTCAGCTGCCCGATGAGCTCCTGAGTGGACAGCTTTCTGGTAAAACTGCCAAGTCTTCAGGTGCATGGGCGGTGGCATATTCATCAAAGCAAAAAACCTCTTCAATTGGGTAAATCCGATTTGTCGAGGTTGCTGCTATGACGAGATGGCGGTATCCTGTGTGCGTAGTGCCCGTCTTGGATGATGTTGCGAGCTGACTGATGATGGTGCCACACGCCGAACACTGAACTTGAAGCTGGCAAGCAGAGCCCATCCTCGCTGTTTCGACCTCCGTCAGTTGATAGGGCTTCTCACACTCGAAGGCAGAGAATAGCTCGTTCAGACTCCTCATACTGACAATGAGGTTGACATCAGTCTGATCAGAAAGGCATGCGCTCGTCTCGCTTGAAGTAGCACGATGGAAGAGACCCATTTTCTTTGCGGACATCGAATCAGTCGACGTGAAGGCTGTTGGTGTTGGACGCCGATTCAATGTGAAGGCGATCGGTGCTAATTCCCCAACTCTGGAGGCTGTTGGCGTCAAATCCTCACCTATGGAGGCAACAGCTGATGAATCTTCTGCTTCTAGCTTGCGTCTCTTTCTCTTTTTCCCATACTGATGTTGACTGAGCAATTTCTTCGGTTTCTTCGGCAATTTTGCGTGCTGCAGCGTTCAAACGACAGCCATCTTGACTCCGCTGACGTTTGCTCGTCGTTATACGCGGGAATAGGCGATCGTTGCTTCGGGCATTTCCGTAGGTCACTTCCGCTGCGATCACGCGCTGGCCTTGTGAAACCTGACCAATCACAGGCAAGCTCTTTAGCCGACCTCTATTCTCGTAGCTTTTATTGGTTAGCACTGGCTTCCGATTTTCGCTTCGTGTTCCTCCGTATTGCATTCGTTTCCTCCGGAAATAGACGCCATTAAGAGCGGAGTGAACGCGCTACGCACTGATACCAAACATGAAGCATGTTTTGAGGAGGAAGATGCCGTATCCAAGCACTCAAAATGACACTTTTTGACTTCCAGGTTAGATTTTTTCACACCTTCAGCGATGGGTACCTCTCGAAACTAATTAAATAACAAGAAGGGCAAAGCCCATACGACTCACACGCTTGACCTTGACCTTTATAAGACCTTGACCTTCAGGTGACCTTCAAGGTCAAGGTCAAACAACTAAACCTACCAATGACATCATACACAAAGAAATGCTTTACACATTTTTCCTACCAAAATACATGTGACCTTGACCCAAGGTCAAGGTCATCCAAGGTCATGCAACACAAAGCTGTTAATTCAAGACATAGGAAGCACAATGGTGCTTATTGGCACTTTCTACCATGAGATATAGTCACTTTTAGTGGTTCACTACCCCATTTTGGTCACATTTCATAAGGGTCAAAGTGACCTTGACCTTGATATGTGACCAAATGTGTCTCATGATGAAAGTATAACATGTGCCCCACATAATTATTAAGTTTGAAACAGTTATCTTCCATAGTTCAGGGTCAAGGTCACTTCAAAATAGGTATACAATCCAACTTTGAAGAGCTCCTGTGACCTTGACCTTGAAGCAAGGTCAACCAAACTGGTATCAAAAGATAGGGCTTGCTTTGACCTATATACCACTTGTAGCTAAGGTCGCCATTCTCAATAACGTGGGAGAAAATTGGGAAAATGTGAAAAATGACTGTTTTTGAGACCACATTTATGGCTCCTGTGACCTTGACCTTGAAGCAAGGTCAAGTCACTATGTATGTTTTTTGAGGCCTTGTCATCATACACCATCATGCCACATTTGGTGTTGATAGACTTAATAGTCTCCGAGAAAAATCCAACGTTTAAGTTTTTTACGCCCGGACGGACGGACGGACGACACGGCTCAGTACATAGACTCACTTTTGCTTCGCATGTGAGTCAAAAAATGAAGGAATGAAAAGCTCGCAAATCGACCGTGCCCATGTTATTGAGACTCTGTAGATCTTGTTTCCGAGTATAACTCAAAACTCGATTTTGGACGATTTTTCACGAAAGTGGCTACGCCGTGTGCCCCCTTAAGAGCACAAAAGAGACTTATTCACATCTGCTCAGCTATTTCGATTTTTTCAAAGCTGTGGATTTTTCTGCTAATTTTTTCCATGTGATCAATCGACACAGTTTGAGTTTTGTTTACATCATTATAAACTATGAGGTATTAGTAGAATTTTTCTTTGATTCTGACTGGGAGGAGTTTTTTAGTTGGAGGATGAAGAGGGAGCATAGTGTCCAAGAGTCAATCACAGTGCGTGATTCCGAGGTTTCAGCGTGTGACACTGTGAGGAAGAAATTCCGACGATTGCTCCGAATGGATATGACCATCAGTGGTTACCATCGATTACTGTTGAGCCCGACCCAGCTTTTGTTCCCAATGGACTGAGATGAAATATTTCGGTTTATATTTCACCGATGGTGTCTTCGATCTCATTGTCGAAGAAACAAACCGATACCAGACTCAGATGTTGTCAAAGAACGAAGGGGGAGTGGGAGAATATTTTCGCCTTCGACAATGGAAGTCATCTTCTCTAACCAAACGTAAATAGATACTGATGAAGTACAATTGCAAGTACTGAAGACTGCTTTTGTATCGGTGTCCCTGCTTAGTCAGATAGCATTTTCTGATAACTTTCAAGGTTGCTTGCACTCGTTTTCTTCACAAAGAATAAAATTTGTAGAGATTCTGGAATAGGAGCAAGTTGCAAACTATGTATGGCGAGCTTGATTTTTGTTTTCCACATCTTAAATATTTTTTGTGAGTTGCCTTCCTATGTAGCCAAATTCTAGTGATTGCATCAGAAAGAGCATGGCCTTTTCTGTTAGATCACCAAACATCATTATTTATGGTTGAATACAGAAATTTTCATGTAATTTCAAACTTAAAAAGGGTCATTTTTCCTGTACGCTGAAAATATAATCTGGCTGTAGGGGGAAGAAAGGTTAAAAATAGCTGGCCAGCGTTCTAAAGGTTAAGTGATCAGTATGACCATATGCAACATCCAGTCAGTCAGTTTTTGTGGTAAACCAATTTCCAAAACCCGACAGTCTGTGTTATCATCCCAATTTTGATACCAGCTCCGGTATGATTACAGTGATAACTTCATGAAGCCCAGAAAAAGCCCTTCTAATAACCTCTTACTAGCATATCTCTTACTACTGGTACCTTGAGCAAAAATCCTAACTCTAAAACCCACAAAAAGGAGGCAACCGTGTAAATTTTAACAGTTACCTTAAATTAAAAAAATTAATTAAAAAAAACTTTTTATCCACACAAGTTTTAATACCTTCCTCCTTTTGATAACATATTTCTCTTACATAAGAAATGCTCATCTTTCCTTTGAGGCTCAAATAATGGGCACCAAAAAATTGAAATACAGGGTAGCTAAGAATCTCTGAAAAGATGCAGTCCCTCAACCCTCAGTTCCATTCCCAAAACCATTATTATAACATCTTATCTACACTTCAGCCACAATCTAAAGCCCATGCAATAGAAGAGTTAACTCCCCCTTGACCGCACACAACCTTATGATAAAAAACAGTACCTCACAAGGGAAGATCATAGAGGAAAAAAATCAAAACGAAATAGAGACAAATCTAATTTAAACATTTCTTTGGCAGTGGTGTTTTTCCACACTATGTCTTCACAATTCTCTTCCACCTGCTTTTATTAGTTTTAAACAGCATACATGCAAGTTCGCAACATGTTGGAAAAATGAATCATCTAGAAATATTTCACAATTTTCAGAGGCTAACGCACCGACAAGCAGGTCGCGAAGCATGCCCACTTCCTCCGCAAACTTCTCTAGTCTGATCTGAGGCAGATTGCGGGCCCATTTAATCGGAGATGATTGCTGTCGACTTTGCTAGTCAGAATCTCTGGATGTAGATCACTCGCATTGTCCTATTCCTGGTCAAACAGCGGTAATTCAATGCTTTCTGCATTGCTATCTTTGCAAAAACACGAGATGGGCTTGACTGACATTGCGATGTTAAATTTTTTTTTAAAAATTCACTCAATCGCCAGAAATTACCAATCACAAGAAGGGCAAAGCCCATACGACTCACATGCTTGACCTTGACCTTTATATGACATTGACCTTCAGGTGACCTTCAAGGTCAAGGTCAAACAACTAAACCTACCAATGACATCATACACAAAGAAATGCTTTACACATTTTCCCTACCAAAATACATGTGACCTTGACCCAAGGTCAAGGTCATCCAAGGTCATGCAACACAAAGCTGTTAATTCAAGACATAGGAAGCACAATGGTGCTTATTGGCACTTTCTACCATGAGATATAGTCACTTTTAGTGGTTCACTACCCCATTTTGGTCACATTTCATAAGGGTCAAAGTGACCTTGACCTTGATGATATTTGACCAAATGTGACTCATGATGAAAGTATAACATGTGCCCCACATAATTATTAAGTTTGAAACAGTTATCTTCCATAGTTCAGGGTCAAGGTCACTTCAAAATATGTATACAATCCAACTTTGAAGAGCTCCTGTGACCTTGACCTTGAAGCAAGGTCAACCAAACTGGTATCAAAAGATAGGGCTTGCTTTGACCTATATACCACTTGTAGCTAAGGTCGCCATTCTCAATAACGTGGGAGAAAATTGGGAAAATGTGAAAAATGACTGTTTTTGAGACCACATTTATGGCTCCTGTGACCTTGACCTTGAAGCAAGGTCAAGTCACTATGTATGTTTTTTGAGGCCTTGTCATCATACACCATCATGCCACATTTGGTGTTGATAGACTTAATAGTCTCCGAGAAAAATCCAACGTTTAAGTTTTTTACGGACGGACGGACGGACGGACGCCCGGACGGACGGACGACACGGCTCAGTACATAGACTCACTTTTGCTTCGCATGTGAGTCAAAAATGGCAGTCGATGGCCTATTCACTGCGGAGCTAATGCTTGAAATCTTGTGAGATTACCGTTACCATGGAAAACATGGCAGCTTCCAGTGTTAGTGTAGGTGTCATGCGGGACGTGCCGGGACGTCCACGGGAGAGAATAGCCATCTTTTGCGGGACGCACCGGGACGTCTGGTGGTAAGAGGGTTAATGATGCTATCAACAATAGCACTAGTCAAAATGCGAACATGCAAACATCCATTCAAACGCCCAAAACCAAGAAAAACTGCCAATACTTACACCACAAGACCTCCATTGATGGCACGTTCAAGGGCCAGTTTGAGAAGGTGGGGCTTGATGGTGATGTTGAAGTTATCATGGTAATCCTGAATATACTGCTTCAGTGAGTTGGTGGAGGCCTGCTTTGGCTCACTGCAGGCAATCAGTGCTGAGCAAATCATATCATCAATGGAGTCGTCTGGAAGAAAAGTGAGACACTGCAGCCAGTGAGGATAAACACATTAGTACAGAAAGACACCAATATTTGACTAGTGATTACTGTGATGGGGCAAACATATCTTGGGCCAGTAGATTTTGCTTGTTAAATATCAATTGACTTGCCTGAACAAACAAGGAGTTTTGAGACGTGTTCAACTCCATTTGTATTTGTTAAGAATTCAAAATCAGAGATATAAGTGTAATATTAGTGTTAAAATAAAGTCAGATATAAGTAGAACCTAGGTAAAAAAAAAACCCACAAGAGACAAACCACACATGCTGAGAGAGAGAGAGAGAGAGAGAGAGAGAGAGAGAGAGAGAGAGAGAGAGAGAGAGAGAGAGAGAGAGAGAGAGAGAGAGAGAGAGAAAGTGGGGGGTGGGGGAGAGGGTGAGGAGAAAGATAAGTAGCAACAGGAGAAGGTGGTGAGGAGGAGAGTAACTAAGGAGAGAAGATGGAGGAGTGCAGTGATGAGGTCAGTGAGACACCAAAGAGACACGGGGTCCATGACTTACGAAGGCTGGGGTTGAACTCCTGGATGAGCAGACGGTAGGAACCCGTACCAGCACCAGTTCCCGACACTTGCTGCCACATTCCATGCTCCTCTCCTCGTTCCAGTGCCTTCTTCAGCCTGCAGGCCACAGCAATGTTACTTCATTTACCATCCTCTTGATAAGAGTGCCAGATGGACCTCTTTCACCGTTGTTTGTAATACAGCTAGTTCTCTCATTTAAATTAAAAAAAACTCTTCTTAACCCTCAGCCATGATAACCCCCCCAAAAAGCACACTCCCAGTGCCATGGCTTTGATGGCAGACTGTCTCTGATGTGTTATAATCTCATTGGTTGATAGAAATAGGCTCTAACCAACAGAGAGTGATCTTAGTGAAAATTTAACACCGAGCCAGAGCTCAGTGCCAAACATTCAGACTGTGGCACTCTACCATTACTGTCTGAATTTACAGACAGTGGCACTCTGAGGGTTAAAACACCCGATTTCTAATGTCAATAGTTCTGCTAATATTCATTTCCCAGATTATAGCACTTCCGATAGTGTCACTTAATACAGTGAGTTCTGTGACAGGGATAATTCCTTTCAACTGCCTCAGCAGCTACTGCTGCCTCAACCATTCAACATTCACGCTGCATGGGATCAATTTAGGAAACATATTCCAAGAATGCCATAACTGATATTGTCTGTTCCATCACCTTATTGACCTCTTGACAAAACTTGCAGTTGAAGCTGGCTTGCTCACTTGCACTTGCGCACACACACACACACAGTCCCAGTGCTGGTCTGGTGGAAGCCACTCATGGCGACTGAAGCTTCCCTCACCTAACATCCACGTTGCAGTCTGGGTAGTGCTCCATGATGTAGCGCCGGATCTTGCTGACCGAGGCCTCCTTTGGCTCTGACATGAAGGTCAGGGCCAGAGGGAAGGTGTCCTCAATCCTGAATGGGTTGGCATGCCTGTTTCCCTTGACAGTGATCTGCCCTAGAGGTATGGCAAACCAAACAATGAATGAACAAATGAATAAATTCCTCTCAATCTAAACAGCTTGATTGATTCTGTAGTTGATGGCCTTACTAAGCATGTAAAGCCTCATTCATTCCATTCATTATTCATTTGTCAAGTCTCAATTTCCCTAATTTGCTTCCTATAGCACATACGAGGCAATGTGGAACTATTCTTACCTACAACCCACAGGGAGCCCACAGCGAACAGCATCCAACAGTACAAGAGGTAGGATGGTATTACCCTGGGACAGCTGGATATGGTTCTATTAATCTCAGTTAGGGAAATTATTCTTTGTAAACTAGTGTTTGCGATCCACATACAGTCAAATACTTACACAGATTTAGAAGCAAGGGCTGGACATGTGGGCGGGGGATGAGATTTGTGCTGCATCAAAACCAATTAACAACATCACTCCCAGCTATGTGTAAATGTGAATGTAGTGGGTTCCTCCATGACATTCTTTTCAGTATTTCATAATATATGCCATACAATATCACAAGGTGTTTAATTCTGTCCCAAGATAAGAAAAATGTGAAATTCAAAACAAAACTTACTAGCTGCTGAGGCTTTCTTCTTTTTCTTCTTCTTCTCTCCTGATTTTTCTCCATCCTCATTCTTTGACTTCTCCTTGTCTTCTCCATCTCCATTCTTGGTGTCCTCCCCCTGTTCGTGGAAAATAGTCAACATGACACTGAAGATTTATGATCAGAAGTGGGAAATAATCATTTTCAATTATTATAAATGTGAAGAACTAACAGCTTTACTACTAAACCACAATGAAGATCATAGAATATCTATAGCATATTTATAGATATGAAATACCAAAAACATTGATTTGTTAATTTATCGAAGCCTTTCCATGCCAGCTTCGTCATTATATTATGCAACTGCCAGTGCCAGAGAATTGCAGTAAAAATGACGTAATACAACACTGAGTTCAGGAGAAAAATCATATCTCAATTTCAGTGCATAACAACCCCATAAAACCCATATTTCTTTGAATGCACACTCAGGAACACAGCAAACACAATGACACGATTTTTAGAGACTTTATTTCTTAAATCAAGCTTGATTAAAACTATATTTACCAATGCTTGTGAAAAAAATGTATGATGATTTCTTGTACATCTTCATGGTATACTCAACCAAATTAAAAATTTCTGATTTGTTTTTCAGATTGTAAAACTATGTCTTAAATGTCTCAGAATCTTTTTTCTTACAAAATATTTATGAAACTAAATACTGACATTTATTTTAACATACTATATCAATAGTACAAAGAAAGATATAAACTGTAACACCTACAGTAATTACTGTAGATAAAATCATGCAAACTTGCTACTATCATGCCAGAAAAATGCAAGAAGGAACTACTGTATTCACACTAGAATAAAAACCGCTGGCACTGAACCTCCAGGTTTTGGCATTAAAACAACAAGAAAAAGATCGGGTTCGAACCCGCAACATCTCGAGAAAAGAGGGGGAAAAAAAAGAGTAAGGTTTGAACCTGCAACCTCTCACGTGTACAACAACGGGTGGGGTGGCTCTCTCTCTCTCGAATACCATACATACATTAACAAAAAAAAAACAACTGTGCGGATTTGAACCTGTACGCGCATCCCCTACAACCAAGCAAATACATGACGTTTCGTACCCTGGACATTTCGTACCCTGGACGTTTTGTACCCTGGTCGTTGTGTACCTCATTTAGTCGATTCGTACCTTTTCTACGACTAGGTCCAGGGTACGAAACGACCCGCATCGTAAAATATAAAATCCTTCTTTCTCCTCGAAATTACGTCAGGTTATTCGACGTCAAATGATCACGTCACACATTTTGCATTCGGACTCTGTCGTAGCGTTTTCTTGGCAACACCAAAGCGTAAAAAAGTCACTTTCTTTTCAAACCTCGATTCTGAAAATTTGATACATTCAATTGGACCCAACTTCCAGTAAGTGTACAAAATGTCATAGAAATCCGTCCAGTAGTTTTTGAGATATCAGCTGTTAAGTCGGGACTGACAGACTGACACACAGACAGACAGACAGATAAAGCTGTGAGGACCTCCAGTAAACCTGGAGGGATAAAAAGGCTTGTAGGATACTTTCTCTTCAGCCTTCAGGTAGTAACAATGCTATCTACATAATGATGAAAATGAGGAATTCACATGTACGCACTTTTCAAAGTCATGCATGATTGCTATGATCAATATCATGCCAGGCAAATTCAAAAAGAAACAACTGCAGTAATTACTATGATCTGTGAAGGAAAGAATTGTAATATTTTGTCAGGCATGCATCTCAATGAAAAGTCAGTTCAAGTGAGCAGTCCAGTATTTCAGCTTGAAGCATGGAGCAGGGTAGAATCCAAGCTAATCAGGACAGTCTGGCCACAAGCTTTTGGAGACTAAGGAGATTCCCTTCTACAGTTCTAGTGGCAGACATGGCACAACCTAGCCTGGTATAATGTCCTTTTGCATGCCAAGTGAATATCCACCACTAGACAGTTCAGAATTTCTTTAATGTGTGGTAAATTCGGATTGGATTGGATTGATGGTGTTTTATGGCCTATCAGCCTTTGTAGGCTATATAAGGCCACTAAGCACGAACATCACTGGAACAGTTTAGAGTAAAGGCATATCAAGTCACGGTGTCCCTAGTTATTCACCTCTTACGAATCGTGTAGGTTGACGCGGTGGGTCAATTCTTACCCCGAACCCACAGGGGGATGGTAAATTTGGAAGCATGGAACAGCACAGACACCAGGCTGGTCAGGACAGTCAGGGCACATGAATTGGTGACACGGCGGATGCCCTTCTTGTGGCAGACCCGACATCGCTTGGCCTGGTACCCTGTTCGTCTGTCGTGGTTTTCTCATTTCTCCAGGCAAGAAGCCTGGAATGCCTTTGAAACCCACGCTGCTCTGCTGCAGCTAAGGTTTGGTCTCCATACCGATTGGTTTCAGAAACGAGATGGTGAATGAGACTGTCAATGAAGAACAACTGATAGTAGTCAACAGGCTGAAAGTTTGACTTTGATCACGGCATGTCCTGAAAACTGAGGAATTTAAGGTGACTCACGATTTGGGGAAAGGAAATCTCCCTCAAAGCGGGATTGTCTAGGCCGAGGACTGCAGATCACTACCCTCCCACGAGGCTGTCTTCTGTGAGCGCGAGTCCCTTGAGTCTCGACCACATCATGTGCGAGAAGAGTTTGACCACGCCTCCGTGGTGCTCAACGAGAAGATGCAGAGGTCAATGCCCGACGAGAGGAGGGATAAGGCGATCCTCGATCACAGGGGGATGATGGTTCATCGTCCGAACTCATTTCAGAGTCAGAAGCAGAAGCAGAAAGGCCAAATGCTGCCACTGCAGGTTGTTCCACTATCTCTGATTCATTATTTGAGTCGCCAACCTCTGCGAACACACATCGAGTGCAAAGTTCGAGATCGTCATTGTCACTGACCTGATCAAAGGAATCTGTTGACTCTTAATCGCTTTCTAAGTCTTCCTCCTCTGCTTCACCAGCCTCTGATAACCGAGCAGGCGATACTTGACCACCCTTCATGCCTTTGCTTGTAGACGGTGTGGGCGCTGCCATTGTTTACATGATAACTGCGCACTTGCTGGAAGTGGGGTGACCTCAGTTTGATGCTCCCCTCAGCCAAAATACACTCTGCTGCTATGATCAGACTGTAGCATATCCTAGCATTTGCCTAGGGTAAGCATTCCTGTTCGTTTCGTCATCAAAAGCTGATCACAGGAGTATCTACAAATTTCTGAATCTCTGTGACCGAATAATTGGTCATAAGGGCACTCACTATGGAGGGCGTAATCGCGTGACTGAATATTCGGTCATAAGGGCATGGAACGGGTTAACTCTTAACATCCTGTACCACTCATGAGCTAAATCCTAAACTGCTTGTAACTGCTCCTGTTTCACAAGCTCTCTAGCACTGAAGGAAATTACTGCTCTACTTCCGCTTGGTTAAAGCATCTGTTAATTTTTTAACAAATTTTGATAAGTTTCAACCAAGTTATTTGGCTTTTTGCTCATTTTTGTGTGGGCATGAAAATAGCAGACAGTAATGTCAACAGTGGTTCAGGCAGTGATTCAATTTTTTAAACTCATAGGAGTCTTATCGTGAAATATATCGCAATGAGCCTTCTCCCGCCAGAATATCATCGCGAGATATTTCGCGATGCGCTTGCAAATTTCTCCCTCTCGCTATAACCGTCTAAGGGAGGTAAACCTTGTTAGCCTCTATAGCTGAAGGAACTTGCAAGCAGATTTACTTCCCTTCAGGAAATCTTTTTGACTGATGATCAGAAATTGTTACTTTTGTGCATGTGGTGTGGTGTTGACAAAGGCGGGAAAGCGTACTGCAAAACATTTGTTCTTCCAATTCTATGAACATATACTTTGATTTGGTTGATTGCTAGCTTTCATCTGCTTGTATTTGTCTGAACTAAATGTTTTTACACATTTGCATTTCTTGGATATTGACATTTAAAGTTTCATTTTCTAGGCACTTGTATGCTTCCCATAACAGCTAGTGAACTGGTTTCCCCCCCATCGTTTTCATTTTTGTGCATGTACACACTCAATTCTATGGTATGTAATTCATAATTAGCATTTTCAGTCCTTTAGATCATTCTTTGAATGTAAAGAGTAAACAAGAAGGGCAAAGCCCATACGACTCACATGCTTGACCTTGACCTTTATATGACCTTGACCTTCAGGTGACCTTCAAGGTCAAGGTCAAACAACTAAACCTACCAATGACATCATACACAAAGAAATGCTTTACACATTTTTCCTACCAAAATACATGTGACCTTGACCCAAGGTCAAGGTCATCCAAGGTCATGCAACACAAAGCTGTTAATTCAAGACATAGGAAGCACAATGGTGCTTATTGGCACTTTCTACCATGAGATATAGTCACTTTTAGTGGTTCACTACCCCATTTTGGTCACATTTCATAAGGGTCAAAGTGACCTTGACCTTGATGATATGTGACCAAATGTGTCTCATGATGAAAGTATAACATGTGCCCCACATAATTATTAAGTTTGAAACAGTTATCTTCCATAGTTCAGGGTCAAGGTCACTTCAAAATAGGTATACAATCCAACTTTGAAGAGCTCCTGTGACCTTGACCTTGAAGCAAGGTCAACCAAACTGGTATCAAAAGATAGGGCTTGCTTTGACCTGTATACCACTTGTAGCTAAGGTCGCCATTCTCAATAACGTGGGAGAAAATTGGGAAAATGTGAAAAATGACTGTTTTTGAGACCACATTTATGGCTCCTGTGACCTTGACCTTGAAGCAAGGTCAAGTCACTATGTATGTTTTTTGAGGCCTTGTCATCATACACCATCATGCCACATTTGGTGTTGATAGACTTAATAGTCTCCGAGAAAAATCCAACGTTTAAGTTTTTTACGGACGGACGGACGCCCGGACGCCCGGACGGACGCCCGGACGACACGGCTCAGTACATAGACTCACTTTTGCTTCGCATGTGAGTCAAAAAACAAGCTTTTATTTGATATATAATTTGTCTTATCTTATTTATGCCTTTGTATCTATTATATTTGTGAAAATGCATGAAAAACTTATGATCCCAGAGAACGATCACAATATTTAGCCACGACTCCAGCGAGTTAACCTTTTCGCTGCTGACGCTTTATGCAGAGTCCTATGCTAATGGATTTTCATGAACCTGACCCTTGTTGTCTTATTTTGGTTATATCTTGACGTCTATTGTAGATACCCATGTAAAATAGCATACCAAATGAAAGCTAAAAAGCCAAAGATTAATTTTACAATATTTATTTTTAGATTAAAGTTTCATGCTACACGCAAAACAAAGATAAATCACTGTAATGTACAAAAATTGAAGAAAAATAACACCACAACAACTAATATATCCATGGTGAATGATGCTAAAAACATTCAAACACAAAAATAATGCAAGGAGGCAGTTTCTTGAGAAAGAGGGAACTGGGTAGCACATAGACCAGCTTTAGCCTGGTTGGAGTAAGTGCTGATCATGCAGGTGCAGCTGTCTCAATGCCAGAACAGTCGCAAGGTGTGGTAGCGGCGGTAGCAGTCGCCAAGGCACAGTCCTGGTTTGCTTGGACAGTCAGGACAGTAGTACCTTGTGTCCTTCCTCAGGTTGTTCTTCTTGAGGCACACTCTGCATCGCTTCTGAGGCCTTGCTTTGCTCTCAGTTGGAGGAAGGACATCGATGAAGTGGAATCCATTCAGGCGCACTGCATGATCATCCTGAACATCTGGTTCAGGGGCCCTACCAAACATGAGGTCAGAGATGACATCCATCTGGAACTGGAGAAAGGATCCACTATGTCCAGTCTTCTGATAGACGATGTAGGCATTCAGCAGAGCAGTTTGGAGAAACCTAATGCACAGTTTCTTGTACCACTTCAAGGTCTTGCGTGTGGCATCATAGTAGTGCAGCATCTGGTCCTGACGATCAACTGCCCCCATGTTCTTGTTGTAATCCAGAATTGCTGGGGGCTTGACTCCTTCAGTTGCAGCTGGCTTGTGGCAAGATGAGAGGATGTAGACATTTCTCTTGTCCACAAACTTCTGAGCAAGTAGACCTCCACACACTTGGCTGGCAGTGGATCCTCTGGACACTTGCTCTTCACGCAGGCTGTGAGGGGCTCGGTTTGCTCGTAGTGTCTCACAGCAGGATGTATTCCGGTCCTTGAGGATGTCAAACAGGTCACAAGAGGAGTACCAGTTGTCCAGGAAGACTCGGTGGCCCAGGTCAAGGAGTGGCAGCATGAGGTGGATGACTTCTTTGGCAGTGCGGCCCAGGTTGGCTGCCTCAGGTGGTAGGCCCTGGTCAATTTTGGAGGTGGACTCATCTTTGCCTGCATACACTCTGAAGCGGTAGGTGTACCCACTGTTGTCGCAGAGCAGGAAGGACTTGATGCCGAATCGAGCCCGCTTCAGAGGGATGTACTGCTTGAACAGCAACCTTCCCTTCCACAACAGCAGTGACTCATCCACAGCAACATTCCTATCTGGCTCATACACTTCTTGAAATTTTTCAAAAAGGTGATCCAGCACTGGCCTCAGCTTGAACAGGCGATCCCTGTTTGGGTCAGTTGCAGGTGGCAGGTCGTCATTGTCAGCCATGTGCCAGAACTTCAGGATGAGGAGGAACCTGTCGCGGGCCATGGCAGCAGGAAAAGCAGGGGTGCGGATCAGAGGATCAGTTGACCAGTAGCTGTTGTAATCTGGTTTCTTGATAATGCCCATCAAGAGGAGAAGTCCCAAAAACTGTCTTATTTCAGCCTCAGTCACAGGGACCCAAGCTCGAGCTCTGGAGTGAGGCTTCAGTTGGGCAGTGGAGAGGAATTCCTCTGCATACTTGTTGGTCTGCATCAGGAAATGCTGGTACAGATCTTCAACAAATAAGTTGTAGAACTGAATAGGTTCAAAACCTGAAGTGTCCACTTTCACTCCAGGATTCCCTGTGAAGTCAGGAACAATTGGCTCAAAATTTGATGGAGGAGCAGTCCAGTTGCGCTGATCTTGTCCCCTGCGCCTCCCAGAGTGGCTTCGGCCCCTTGCACGCCTTCCTCCCCTGTCAGCTCCTCGACCTCTCCTGGATCTCCCTCTGCCTCTTCCTCTCCCTCTTGCAGTCAGCTGCTGTGCACCTGTAGAAAAAAGTATTGCAAGCACTCACTAAATCTATTCACAAGAGTGAGAAGGGGCATGGATGGGGTGGGGAAGAGGTACAAGAATTTTTCAGTGAACAAACAAAATCTCCATGACTTCCTGTAAATCACACAGAAAAGTCAAGCATGACTTCAAAATGACACATGAACCTGGACATAACAAAATCCACTCTATTAGCCGACAACAAAGTGATCAGTAGTAAACAGAATGAAACCATAACCCTGAAGAGACATACAATTCACAAGTTTGACAGCAACAACAATACCAACAACAAAGAGCTGTAATCTCAGAGAAAACAATTCCCCAACCCCACTCCCAAGATAACAAAAACAACACAGAGTAGAGCAGATATTTGGTTGGCAAAGATGGGAAAAGCCGGAATAGTAGAGAAGAAACTTACAATGTTTACACACACAAATAGGCGATTTGCAGTAAAGTAAACACACACCCTCAAGACAAATGAACAGGTCAGAAGACTAAAGCACATACTTCTAACATAAACAATGCAAAAAAGACATAACAAGGAGCTATGGAAGTGCATGGCATGAAACGTAATATTCTCATATGCATTAGTCTGTCAGGATGGGAGTGTCACACTTCAATACGCCCCCTTTTGAATGATACCACCCACCGAATGCCTCTGCACAAACTCTCTAGATCCAATCACTGCAGATCGCTCGTCCACGCTTCTATCACTAGTATCAGAATCTAAACACTCACAAATACAGAAGAGAGACGATTCCATTACTGAAATAAGTAAACAAATAAGACAAGAAGGAGGGGAGACACGTATGTAACACTCACCACTTGGACCAGGTGCTGAATAGTCCGAAGACTCGTCTGAGTCCGAGTTCATTCCCTCAGTCCGAGGATCGAACAGTGGATCGCTAGCATCGACAACACGAAGCTCTTCTTCATCAGAATCGAAATCATCGTCGCTGTCAGGATCGTGAATAATTTCCACAGGATCAGCATTATCTAATGCTCCAGAGGAGCTTCCGCTCGCCATGTTGACTCAGGAGTCAGGTCAAACACTATGCACGAAGTCGCACACGATCGCAAAATATCAGCTTTCCTTCGCAAAAACCGGGCTTTAGTTGTACTTCAAATTGAAGACCATTCAAGGGAAGTAACTCTGTAAGGATTTCAGTGCTTTCTGAGCAATGCGGGAGATTGTATAGAAAGCGATTGATGAGGACGTACAACGTACGTCTATACAGCATTGCTGAGTGCCAAAAGAGGACGTACAGCGTACGTCTACAGCGCAGTGAAAAGGTTAAGGCCAGACACGGCAGCTGTTTTAGACCAAAAAAGTGATTTTCGGATTTTTGCAGAATTTGCTTCCTCAACATCTAATCTATCGACTCCAACAATAACATCTTGTAAAAAAAAAGGCAAAAGTCGTTAAAACATTATTACAAAAGCGTGGGCTTGGATATTTATGCTAAGGATTCTGAAACATGGCCATTTTTAAAGCCCTCAAACGCATAGCAACGCTTTGGGAAATATGCGATGTTTGGTACCACCAGATAGCTCACGTTTCGAAGCTGTGTTGCCCTGCACTGTCGACAAAAATAGACTTCACTGCGATTGGTCACCAGCATTTGAATGAGCGGCAATGTTTGCGATAGATTTCCATATAAGGCTACGCATTACTATTTCATTGATAGCGTTAGCGTCTGGGTCAAAGTTTAGCCAATCAGAGCACAGCAAACACCTCGTCGATTCACTCGGCCTGCCCACAATGCACCGCGGTTGTAAACAATATGGCTGCATTGTTCCACGCGACTTTTGACTGTTCATCATATTTCAAGGCTATTTCTCGAAATTGCTCAACACAATTGTAACAGTAATCAAAGAGAATGCCTTGTCCACAGAAACAAAAGCGTCGCCTGCAAGCAAAGCAAGCAGCTGCTGCTAAAAAGGCCAAGACTGAAGGGTTCAATGAGTCAGTGTTACGAATATCGGCTTCGATTCGAGCTTCGAGTTCGCCGGTTGCTCTCTGCAATAATATATATATTATTAGGTGAAATATATTTCATCAATGTGACTTCAAATGGAATATTTTTACTTCTGTGTGCTGCATATGTATACTTGTAAAAAAGGCCAAGACTGAAGGGTTCAATGAGTCAGTGTTACGAATATCGGCTTCGAGTTGAACTTCGAGTTCGCCGGTTGCTCTCAGCAATAACGTATATAATATTATTAGGTGAAATATATTTCATCAATGGGACTTCAAATGGAATATTTTTACTTCTGTGTGCTGCATATGTATACTTGTGAAAAATCACACTGGATTTTGCTGTCTGCATGGAGCAGGGACCATCAATCTGTAAGTGTTGTTTTAGCCTTCTTTCTTCCCCTTTTTCTGCGTTTTGTGATTTGTGTGCGTCTTGGTGTCTTCAAATCCCTAAGGCTCAGTAAGTTTTGAAGATAAATACTTCTACTTTGGCACACTGCTAGTTTGGATATTTTTGAAGATAATTACGTTTGCTCATTGACTTAAAACCATGTAGTTTCTTCATAAATCATAATCAGGCGGTTAAAACACACACCTGTGTAGGCCTTTTTATTAAAATAAATAAATAAAAATCCATAACCATCCAAATGCATTGAAACAACGTAAATATGTGACCATTGAGGAATTAAACCAATTGCAAGAAACAAAATTGGAATCAGTTTCATAGAATAGAAGTTATAGGCTTTTGATTTTTTTTGTTTGGCTGCCATTTTGGATCGTTGCCATGGAAACTGATGACATATATTATCAGGCATTATCATTTTTTAGCTCCTACATCAGTATACATTTGTTGACTAAAAAGAGATACAAAACAAATGACAGCAAACTTGGTCCAACATTAGCTGCCATGTCTGGCCTTAATCAAAATGGTTCGATCTAGACATTTTAGACTTGGTGACTGATCAGAGTGATGCAACTGTTTCCCATGTCCACACAAGTGATTTATTGGACTTTCATGAGCAAATTATTTTGACTTCGTCATCAGATGATGAGTTCAGTGATGCTGAATGGTCAGACACTGTCGAGGAGTTTGGTAATGATTCTTTCATTGAAGCAGTTGTCCCACGTTTACCACTTGGACTTGATGCAGAACCAGTAGAGTATTTTCTGCAACTCTTTCCAGAGGAAATGTTTGTCATGATCCATGACGAGACTATATGCGAGGCAGAATGGCAACTGAACAATGGAAACCTCCATGGAGGAGATGAAAGCCTTTCTGGGCATTCTGTTTCTGATGAGTCATTCAGCTGCCAAATTACCGCTGCTAATGAAGCAAGCGATGTGAACTGAGACAGCCAGCAAATGCCGATGTTATGTCGAGGAATCGTTACGAAATCATCACAAATTACATAGTGTTTATATTTTTTTGGAAGTGTAATTATGCTAATTACATGCAAATAAAGCAAATAAAATATCAAAAACACCATGTACTTATCTTAGAATGACCAACATTCATTTTTTACTACACACAAAGAATTTCTTACAGATCCATACTTTATTATAGTAGTGGGAATTAAAAAAACCACACAAATTAACCGTGTTATGTGTCATTTGCTCCCTAACCTTACAGGACTGGGGCTTGTAGTGGTGAAATTCCTTAGAGGACGTTAAGAGTTAACTTTAAACTTTAACCTTTAGAGCGCCGCCAATTTTCGTCATTGCTTTACCTCAGAGCCACAAATTTTATTATGTGTGGTCACATTCGACACCATGTTTACTTAAAAAATCATCATTTATTACCTATTCAAGCTTTGAAGTAGATTTTTGGAGGGTGAGTAGAAAAATGGATGGCCTACATGGTACAATTAATGAAAATGCCATACAATGTTTTTTCAGCTGCTAAAACATTATGGAACACAGACAACAACAAAAACCAAACGAATTCACTGTGTTTTCCTACACTGCTCTATTTATTTAAGAATACAACAGCTTTTGATGAAAATGCAAAAGTGCATAGAGTCTCCAAGTAATGGAGATACATCAGAAAATGTTTTAGGGTAAAACTAAAACAAACAAGAAGGGCAAAGCCCATACGACTCACATGCTTGACCTTGACCTTTACATGACCTTGATCTTCAGGTGACCTTCAAGGTCAAGGCCAATCAACTACACCTAGCAATGACATCATACACTAAACTAAGAAATGCTTTACACATTTTTCCTACCAAAATACATGTGGCCTTGACCCAAGGTCAAGGTCATTTAAGGTCATGCAACACAAAGCTGTTAATTCAAGACATAGGAAGCACAATGGTGCTTATTGGCACTTTCTACCATGAGATATGGTCACTTTTAGTGGTTCACTACCCCATTTTGGTCACATTTCATTAGGGTCAAAGTGACCTTGACCTTGAGGATATGTGACCAAATGTGTCTCATGATGAAAGTATAACATGTGCCCCACATAATTATTAAGTTTGAAACAGTTATCTTCCATAGTTCAGGGTCAAGGTCACTTCAAAATATGTATACAATCCAACTCCTGTGACCTTGAAGCAAGGTCAACCAAACTGGTATCAAAAAATAGGGCTTACTTTGCCCTATATACCATGTATAGGTGAGGTATCCAATCTCAAAAACTTCAGAGAAAATTGAGAAAATGTGAAAAATGGCTGTTTTTTAGACAACATTTATGGCTCCTGCGACCTTGACTTTGAAACAAGGTCAAGTCACTATGTATGTTTTTTGAGGCCTTGTCATCATACACCATCATGCCAAATTGGGTGTTGATAGACTTAATAGTCTCCGAGAAAAATCCAACGTTAAAGTTTTAAACGGACGCCCGGACGGACGAAACGGGTGAGTACATAGACTCACTTTTGCTACGCATGTGAGTCAAAAATCCTACAATTACTTACGCTAGAGAAGTCAGCCGAGTCATTTTCATCTGAATCAAGCTTCCGCTCAGGACTCTCGATCTACAGACCACAACACATCGCCATCGATCGAAGCACTGTTTTCCTACACTGCTCTATTGATTCAAGAATACAGAAGCTTTTGATTACTTGGAAATACATCTGAAAATGTTTTAGTGTAAAACAAAACAAAAAATCCTACAATTACTGACGCTAGGGAAGTCAGCCGAGTCATTTTCATCTGAATCAAGCTTCCGCTCCTCCTGTCGATCTACAGACCACAACACATCGATCGGTCGAAGCACGTGCTTGCGCTCTATCATCTGTGATATATCTCCCATCACATCAATGTCAGTAAAGCCTTCTAATTCATATTCTGAGAGTCAGAATCGAAAAATAACTCCACAAGCACTTCAACTTCTTCGTCAGTCGCCATACTGGCAAAGAAAAAGGCCCGTTCACAAACGACGAAGACGAACTTCGTGAAAAAATTTGCAGAAAATTCGCCGCACGTTATCTCGATCGCCAAAATGGCGGATCTTGTTGCCACGTGATCACTGCACATGACTGTGATATTTGTAGAAGAGCATGACTCGAAGGCAGGGTTAGGCAAGTCAACAGAGCACGTCACTATCGCTCAGCGAACGTCTGGGGAATGTACGCTGTGGCGCATCAAGGCGCCGGTGGCGCTCTAAAGGTAAAGTATCCTGAAGGACTTTTATTTTATGATACCTCATGATGTTGGGGGCAAAACACACACACACACACACACACACACTTTACAATGTCCTATGCATCACTAAGGGTCAAAGGAAAGTCCATACCTAACCCAGCAATTGATATAATTCATGTCCACTACTTATGAATAGTAAAGATAATTCAGTGTGGCACTCACCTCAGCAGATTCTTCATCTGGAGACCCCATTTCTTCTTTCTTCTCCTCATCCTCTTCCTCATCTTCATAATTTCCTGGCAGACGGTAGTAGCCACAGTAGCCAATGCCTCTCACCTGCAAATTTGAAGGGCTGCAATGACTGGACTACAACTGGAGGACCAACCCAGAGAGAGAGAGAGAGAGAGAGGAGTGGGGGTGGGGAGAGACGTGAGAGATATGGGGGGGATAGAGAGAGAGAATGAACGAACAAGGTTATTGATAAGGCCACCGGCCCTTTTTCAAGTGTTACAGTAAACCACATGTTTTGCAAATGCACATAGATATAGCCAAACATTAGTCAAGAAAAAACTGTCGTGCTCTGTAGACTTCAGAGCTTCCTGTCTGTGCCTGAAGGCTCTGTATAGATATGTACTTATCACTCTCATGATGTACATTTGGTTAGATGCCAACAAATATTTCACCAGACTTTGACAATTTAGGTCTAGATGTGGAAATATATAATGTTCCCTTAAATCGTACAATAAGGGGCAACAGAGAGGGAAATGTTCCTCCGACTTATATTTTTCTCTGCATAGAGGACATAATTTTTTTAATCTTTTGTCACATATCTTAGCTTATGGATACGTACAATTCAGTGATGCCCATGCGAAAATGTAGTAAATATCTCTGAACACTCTTTTGTCTATGTCGAAGAGATATTGTTCAGTCATACACAAGTAGAAAGAATATCTCTGGCTACTTAGTATTCTTTCTTTCCAGAGTTAAAAAAAAATTGCTCCTCAGCCTGTCTCTCAGATTTCTCAATAATGCAGTCTCATCATTAACTCTTTGTTCTACCCATACATTTTCAAGGTCACAGTCTTTCAAGATTGTTTTCACCTTGGATGTCCAGAGCCTACAATTTTCAGACGTATGTAACATTATTCTGTATACCATTTTTGGGAGTCTGCTTTCATCCAATTTCAGAACTTTTAACGGCTTATAGACGTTACGCCCCTTTTGCCTGAATGCCCCGTGCCTGGATTAGGGTTAGGGTATTCAGGCAAAAGGGGCGTAACGTCCTGCACCCCTTTTAACCAATACTTAATACTTCTGATTTGAGCATTCACATAGAGGGAACCGTCCAGTGTCTCCATAAATGATGATGATGATGATGTCCACTTGTATGGTGCACATATCCATGCTGGCAGCATGCTCAAGGCGCAGGAGATTGGGGGGAAGGGAGAAAAAGTTAACAAAACAAAGACTGGTGCACAGTCTTTCAGTCAGGTATGTCCTTTCATTTAAGACTATTTACACAGATCCCAAGTCAGAAAAAGGTGAGTCTTCAGAGTGCTCTTGAAGTCCTCTAGTGACTTTGCTTCTCGCATGTTCTGGGGGAGCGCATTCCACAGGGTTGGACCACAGTAGGAGAACGAGCGGCGACCCAAGCTCTTCCCTATGTGGCCGGCCCTACTGGGTGGAGCCAGCAGTGACTGGGAAGCAGAGCGAAGACATCTGGGGGGGTTGTGGAGAGGGATGATGTCTCTGAGGTACTGGGGAAAAGTTGGATCGTGCACACGCTTATAGCACAGGGAGAGGACCTTGTGGTCCACTCTCTTCATGACTGGGAGCCAATGGAGCTTGCGGAGGACTGGAGTGATGTGGTCGGTCTTCTTGGTCCTAGACACAATCCTTGCCGCCGTGTTCAGAACACGCTGGAGTCGGTCGAGCTGCTGGACAGGGAGGCCCCAAAGACAGCCGTTGGCATAGTCAATCTTGACCATGTCATTTGGGGTGTCAGACCACTCATTGCCCATATTGCCCGGTCATCACTGAAGACAGCCATACTCCAACGAAGAAAAGAGCTTTGCAACAAGAGCTTTGGAGTATCCAGCAACCTCACACTACACCAGCGAGACCAGATCCAGCAGGCCAAATCCCAAGGCCAGAACAGCAAACTTTAATACTGACAATAGTGGTCTAATAGCCAACATGGCCTCAGAGGTGATAACATGCTCCTGTTTTTCACAAGATAAATGTGTCAATAAGTTTGGACGATCCCTAATTGCATTTAGTACTGCATACAATCTATGTATTCTGAATGGTTTATTTGGCGAGAGCTCTGGAAGGTTTACCTATGCGTCTAATGCTGGTAGCAGTGTTATTGACTATTGCCTAGCATCGAGAGATTTGCTCAATGCAATCGCATCACTAAACATTGTAGAGTCTGTTACCTCCCCTCATATGTGCTTGGAGTTGAATTTTGCCCGTACTTATGACAAATCCTTAGTTAGCAATGATAACGCTGCCTCGTGTACAAGCATTTTTTGGGATCCGAAGTTTGCTAATGAATATGTTGGTAATCATCAAGAATGTCTTACTCAGAATAATGTGAGAGATGATGGCTGAATCTAATTTTAATGTTAACGTGGTAACGAAAAAGCTCACCTCATGCTACGTACAAGCAGCGGGGTTTCTAAAGAAAACTTTTTGTAATCGATCGAAAAAATGAACTAAAGATTGGTATGACAAAAGAATGTGCTATTGCTAAACAAACTGCTAGAAAATATTTATGCATGTACTTATGCACGCGTTTAGAGGATAGTAGAAGCAACTACATATGTCATAGGAATAGATAAAAGCACATAATCAGAGCCAAGAAGCAGCAATACAGAATGATGGAGAGTTCAAATCTTTGCAATGATACCCATGATTCTGTAAGATTCTCGAACCAGGTAAAGAAGCTGAAGACACTGTACAGAAAGTCTTGTAGTATATCTAACCAGGTTTGGTTGGAACATTTTAAGCTGTTTACATGTGATGTTCCGTCTGCAGACGCAGAAAAGTTTCTTGTGCATCCTACCAGCTGTCAACCTATTGAACATGACCTACATCTTCCTGTCACCCAGGCTGAGGTTTCAGAGGTCTTGAAGCATTTGACTACCAAAAAATCATGTGGTAAAGATGATACTGTGGCAGAGATGTTGAAATCCTTGCAGAACTTGATGATGCCATATTTATTAATTTTGTTCAATAACATTTTTTATACTGAGATATTTCCTCAGATCTGGACTGAATCTATTATTGTACCTATACACAAAAGTGGATCATGTGAAAATCCTGATAATTACAGAGGTATTGCCCTCTAGAGCAACTTTAGTAAAGTGTTTATGCATATAATAAACAGTAGACTGCAGAGGTGGGTTGATAGGCATGAACTGATTAGAGAAGAACAAGCGGGTTTCAGGAAAGGATTTGGGACAATCGACAATATCTTTGTCTTACATAGCATCATAACAAAAAGCTTGTGTAAACACTGGAAACTTTATGTGGGCTACATTGATTTCACAAAGGCTTTCGATACTGTGAAGCGTCACATTCTGTGGAAT
The DNA here is from genome assembly GCA_034096865.1 of Theodoxus fluviatilis. NCBI lineage: Eukaryota > Metazoa > Mollusca > Gastropoda > Cycloneritida > Neritidae > Theodoxus > Theodoxus fluviatilis. The sequence continues at coordinate 83,316 of JAWQFJ010000298.1, read as the reverse complement.
ACCCTTGCAGAATATGGAATCCGGGGGAAATTACTGAACATCGTTGGTTGAATAAATTTCTGCCAACAGTAAGCATGGAATCCAACTAATGCCAAGTACATCAGAGTTGAGTGCCCTTCTTTTTGCAAACAACATTGCCCTACTCTCAGACACAGCAATAGGCCTCCAAAATCAGCTTAACTTTATTGAGGGCAGATGATCGACTTGGGTTCAATGTCAATACTGAAAAGACTAGAGTAGTAGTATACAGATTAGGGGGACACCTTGCCAAGCACGAAAAATGGTTTTTTAGTAACGAGCAGTTACAAACAGCAAGCGAATACAAATATCTGGGTAATGTCCTATCTGCAAAATTGTGCTCAAATGAAACCCATACTGACGTAGCATGCAGAGCAAAAGCAGCCCTCATGATGCTGATCAAATCACTGAGAAAAGTATTCCATGTAACACACCCAGCGTGTTCTTTCAACTTTTTGATGCACAGATCCAACCAATACTTTTATATGGATCTGAGGTGTGGGGAATGGATGACTGCCAAACTGTAGAGGGTGTACATCTGCATGCTCTCAAGAGTTTCTTGAATGTGTCATCCCGCACCCCAAATGACAATGAGAGAGAGAGAGAGAGAGAGAGAGAGAGAGAGAGAGAGAGAGAGAGAGAGAGAGAGAGAGAGAGAGAGAGAGAGAGAGAGAGACTGAGGCAGACTGCAGGAGACAGTTTTATCTATCTTGCTGGAGGAACATTTATCATTCTTCACAAAATTCAACACTTTGGCATAGTGTTAATCCAACAAAGAGCTGCTACATATCGTTTACAAATTTCAGTTTTCTTAAGCTTGGAAGTTGGATTGTGTTTTGACCAACACATTTCCAAGTTCAGATCTGTAACCAAAGTCACTCTGACAATAACAGTGGACGACAGGTTCCACAAACCATGCCACTCAGGTGCAAGAGGTCTCTAGTGATGGGCTGGTTGGGAACTGTAACTCACCAGGTCCACCTTGCCAAAGTGCACAGCTCTCTGCAAGGCCGACTTCAGCACCTTGCCCTTGGTGTACAGCACCGGGTACTTGGCAGCAGCATACTGCTTGATTTTCAGGAAGTGCGAGCCCTTTTTCTGAAAAAAAGACGACATTTTACAAAGATGCAGTAAAACATCTATTAACAAAATTAGTAACCTGCTCTGAGTTGTAACTGCTGAAGGTAATCCAGAACAGATATCACAGGGATTACTCTAAGGGGAGAGAGGGGTATAAAATGCTCAAAATGTCATTTTCTGGGGATTTTGACATACGAGCATTTTTGAGTTGTTTCAACCCATTGCAATGTAATTCCAATAGTCTCTCTACTTAAAACATGCTAGAAAAACATGTAAAAATGCGAGGGAAGAACCTTACCCCTCTGAAAATTTTTGCCAGCACTGTTGGAAAATAGGTGATGGAAAAACAAAATTTTTTCAAGGTTTCTTTATTTAACGTTTTTTCATTAACTACTGTTTGTGAACTTGAAATCATACATGTAGCAAGGGAGACATGGGTAAAAGAAGATATTTTTACTGCAAAGAGTGTTCAATTTTTCATGCAAGGTAATTCAAAGGTATGCATGAAAATAAGTGAAAACCACTTTTGCTCCATGGAAATTAAAAAGTAGGTCATTTATTCAGAATGGCAACCATAACAAGTAATTTTCTATCTTTTGCAAAAATGTACAGCTCAAAAACTATATGCAGCGTTCTGCACCTACCCCGCTCTCTAGGTCAGTCAGAGCCTCTGTGATGACATCACTCATCTTCAGCTTCTGTGCACCAGAGAGAGCAGACTTGGGCTTCACCTTCATCTCCCTCAGCAAGCCCTTCAGCATGGAGGTCTCCTTCAGTGCAAATGTCTTGCCAAATCTCTTCCGCACCACCTAGACAAGACAGGTCAAGACAGGACAGCAGCTGTCAAGGGGTAACAAGCGATGTACACCTAATGCTATAGGGATCCAGGCAGAGCCATTCACACAAAATTTTGTTCAAGAAAGTTCAACAAATGAAACTCTACAGAACACTTTCTGTTGAAATTTAGTGATTGAAATTGTAATTCTAATCCCCCTTCAAAGTCCACGTTTCAGAGTGGTAGCAGGAAGTCAAGGAAGTGGTTTGTTTCATATCCACAAAAACAAGGTTACCTTTACTATAGTTGTTGCTTCTCCTTACATGGGCGTATTCTTAACAATAAAAACAATATTCAATTTGCAAAACTCCTCTAGATGAAACAGAACAGTGTTGTTGCAAAAGAAAGTGCATTCCTCTGCATTTCTATACTTTTAAGCCAACTTTCTGTTCTTGTTGTTTCGGCTATGGTCTTAGGTTTAGTTGGTGCTGTCGCTTTGGATTTTCGCCCACTTGTGCTGGGTGGATTGTTTCCCTTTGACTGCATTTTTTCCCGACATTTTTGTTGGTCTGTGGTGCTTGTGGTGATGATTGTGATGCGAGATTTTTTTCCCCTTGTTCTTGTGCATACTTGCTTGTGTTGGTGTTGCTGTGATGTGCTGTGGAGGCTGAGGTTTGCATGGAGTGTGTGGGCGTGCGATTGTGCCGTTTCTTTTCATATCCATTCATCCCATCACAGTATTTTTAATATATTCTTTACTATGATTATTATTTGATTATTTTATTGCTGCCTCATAAAGTTTACTTGAATTGCCTGTTGTGGGACAAATAAAGTTGTATTGTATTGTATTGTATCCAACACCACTGTATATCACAAATGACAAATTCAGTATGAATTCAGTATGAGTATTGTGACAAGAAAGAAGAAAAGAAACAGAGACAAACAGAAAAAAACCAACACCCAAAAAATCTTTACTTGTGCATTTCGTTCTGACAATTCCCAAAATACATCGTTGAATTTATACTCCACTTCTGAGTAACCTGTTCTGATGTAGTCTGCTCCTGGGGCTGAGTGCATAATTGAAACCATCAGTCTGATCTAAATTCTAAGGCATTCCTAAAACTTTATGGACTAAGACAATGTCACTGTCGTAGGTCTTCATGACACAGCCTTGTCCACGAAGTTTAGGCAAATCTACTCAGTAAACATCAGTCCGTACACTGTGGTGGTGGTTTATGCATGTACTCCAGAAGCATACAACCCCTGCATCAAGAATGCGGTACATTTTGTATGTACCTGACAAAAGCCCTGGAAGTGGATCACAGGCGTGGCCGACATCTGGCACGAGTCCTTGTAGTGGTCAAACAGCCGCTGGAAGTTGAGACGGACCTCAGGCTTGCTCTCCAGGTGCTCACTCAGCCTTCAACAGTGAAAACACTAATCAGTCCTGTCATCAACCACATAGTATACTTTTGCATGTGGCAGTGAGCAAGTGAGCAGGCAAGAGCGATTTGCAAGTGTGAGGGAATGAGCGAGAATATGGATACATTTTTGCTTAAGTGTGGGCAAAGAGTAACCAAGTGAACGAATCAGCCTGTCAGTGAGTAAATAAGTGTGAGGCAACCACCTACGTATCTACTGATCACTGTGAAAAGAATATATAAACTGTGACAAGATTTTTTAAATTTCAAAATATGCATATCATAGGAAGACTAAAACAAAGATAGATATTAAACACACTAACACACAAACCCACAAAAAAGCAATCTTCCAATCCAAATGTTACAAATAATTATCATACACTCTACATGAGAAGACAAACTCACCAGTCGTCCAATTTCTGATCTGCCACAGGGACAAAGCGTTTCCGCTTCTCAGTGAGGATGTCCCCGTCCAGGAAGCTCCTTTGCGGCTCCTTGGGGGCCCTGGATGCTTTGACCTCTCCCTTAGGTCGGTCTCCACCTCCATGTGAGGGAAGCTCCTCTGGGCGGTTCTCCTCCCCAGCCTTCTCCCTCTCTCGCTCCTTCTCCGCCATGTAGTCTGCAGCAGCCTTCTTCAGCTTAATTGCAGGCATCCTGTCCAGCTATAGGTCAAACCTGGTGATTAAAAGGCAAGTAGATTTGCTGCATCATGGTGTATATCTGTGGTAATAACCTCTGTCACAAAATAAAATTTATTATTTATAGTCATTTCTTCCTTAATTTGTGAGCTCTTTGTGGTAATACTATAAAGAATGTGCAAAATGACCACAAATTTAACAGTATTTGTGACCCTCCATCACTAAATGAGTTGGTTGCACAGTCGAGTCATTTTGCGCAAACCGCCCACAGGAGGTGGTTTGAGTTGTAGTGGTCAACTTTGAGATTTGGTTTTTTGGCTTCTCTAGTCCCTTCTTTATTGTATAAGTTTTGTGTTTGAAATCAACGTGTAGGAATATGCCTTATGATTTTTTTGGATGTGGTGGTAAATCTTTTACAAGAAAACATCTGCGAAACGATCATCGACATCAGGCATTTTCTCAGTTTCATAGCCGCCACTGCAACAGATCGACGGGGAAATACCTTAGGCTGCCAACCAAAGCCAAATTTTATTCTCTGGTGGTTGTAGATCTCCTCTGGTTGGCTTGAGAGTGAGCTATTTTGAGACAACAATAATTGCTAGGGTGGAATACACTTCTCTGATTGGCAGATGAAGCAAGGGAAGTAACTGTGGCATGACTCCAGTCATGTGATGGTGACTGTTTAACGATCTCTTCGATCTCTGGAATTAGATTCTGCGATCACTGCCAACATCTGCACAGCAGATGAGAAGATTGAGCTTGAAGAGGTCATAGAAGAATATTTCATTCCTAGTTCTCCAATAGTTGACCCCGGTGATTCGTACTATCAAAGTTCAGAGAGCATGTCGGGAGCGTGCACGATTGAGGACTTAAGATTCCTAAGACAGTGACTGGTAGGCCCTGTGAAGGGGTGGGATGGTGAGCTTTTGTTAGTGACTCCTATCCCTGTTAGGCAGCACATTATCTCACACACACACACACACACACACCCTGCTCTGTTTTTTGTCATTGTGAAATCAATGTTTTCCAGACCTGGTTACCCCAAATTTTGCCTCTGCGTACTCACTGGTTCAGATATGCGTATTAAAAAAAAAACTGTGCGTATTTTTTGCGCGGACCGACATTTCAAAAATGCAGCTTTTGGTTTGCACAATGATACTCCGCAGTCAGTCAACGACACCCAAAAAATATTTGAAGTATGTATGTATGTATGTATGTATTTTGGCTCTTATATAGCGCCAATCTCACACCCAAAGGCATGCTCAAGGCGCTCAACACGTTCACCCTTTGAATAAAAGAGTTTTTAGCTGTGACTTGAAAGTCTGTATTGAAGGAGATTTCCTCAGTCTGTCTGGGATATCGTTCCAGAGTTTTGGTCCAGCATACGAGAATGCTCTCCCCCCAGATCTCTTGGTGTTGTAGCGTGGCACATGGAGTAATGACTGCGCCGAAGATCTGAGATCCCTCACAGGCGTATAAGTCTTGAGGAGCTCAACCAGATACAGCGGGGCCAAACCATTGACGCACTTGAACACATGACACAGTGTTTTGAACACAATACGTTGGTGGACAGGCAGCCAGTGTAGCTCTCGAAGGATGGGTGTTATGTGAGAACGACAATGCAAGTGAAGAGTTAACTGCCCCTTGACCACACACACACTCGATCTGCCTTATGGTGGCCGCCACCCCGCCTGACGTACTGACTTTGCCTGTCCGGGGAGTTTCACCGACATTACTGTTACACTGTTCATGTTCGCAACTAGAGCATCACGTATCCAAGCGGCTAAACAATCAAAATCGCAATTCAACTGCGCAAATTAATCTTCTCTGAAGAAACGGTGATGCTACCGAAACGCATTCAATCAAAAGTTTGAGCAGCAGTCGAAAGGCAAAAGGAACGCTAGAAAGGGTTCTGTCAAAGAGTTCTGGGAGCACAGGGCAGCCGTCGTGCTGCAGATAACTGAATAAATAAACACCAACAATGTGGAGCAATCACACTGTGAAAAGTGCGGTGGTCACGGGCCCTAGGCCTGTGGAACCCGCAGTCACTCTCCACAGTCATCTCCCGACCTGGATGAGGCAAGGACACAGAAGGCATTGTTTTACCTAAACCCGGACATGTTACTTTTTGTCACGTTTGTGTCCAACATCAGCGTCATGCCCTGGAGTTAGGTGGCAGGGACCACCCGTTGAGAGTCAAACGTGGGATGGAGTTATGATATTGATATATCCAACCACGCAGTTGGGTATATAAACCGTACGAGGCCGTACAGCTACCTACCCCCAAAAAAATCGGTAACCGTACCGCACGGCTACGGAACCTCTTCCAAGAAAATGTGCTTACCGTATATCCTCCAGGAACTTGAAGTGATCAAGCCTATGATTTTCAGTACAGTGCAGGTTGGATAAAACAACCAAGAAATACACACACACACACACACACACACAATACACACACACACACACACACATAGAGGGAAAGTGTGAGAGAAAGACAGAGAGAGAGAGAGAGAGAGAGAGAGAGAGAGAGAGAGAGAGAGAGAGAGAGAGAGAGAGAGAGAGAGAGAGAGAGAGAGAGAGAGCCACTCAAACTTCAACGGAAACAGGGCCTGTATCCAGAACGGCGAGTTATTTTAACCCCGATTTATCTCTAAAGTAAACTCAGAGGATTCCAACTGTCTGTTCCGCTCTCCCTTGGCTGGAACACCGTTATGGATATGGGCCACGCGTGCCAGAAGTGGACTTTATCGAGCGAAATTGCACATTTAGGAATACGCAAAAGCTGCATTTTTTTCCACATATTTTTTCAGAGGCATGCGTAATTTTCGTATTCCATTTTTTTTTTGCGTATTAATACGCAAAATTCGTACGGGTACCCAGGTCTGGTTTTCTATTCTAATAGGGTTTGAAAATGAAAAATGTTCCTAGATAATCTGTTACTTCGAGGACGTGTTATCCAAAGATATCAATAAATGTTAAAAGATGACTATTGTTTCAAGTTTTCATTTCATAATGGTGTAATGCAAATAATTGCTGTTTTTGCTTAAGCATTTTTGTATCAACACATCTGCAGACCTGCCAACTGTTCCGTTTTAAGCCGAATTTGTTCCGTCCATATTTGATTGATTCCAGTATTCTGCTCAGCCAAAAAAAAATTATTTAGTGAAAAGAAAAAGAAAGAAATGCTAGCAAGATACCTTTGATGATCACAACAAATGCAACATTGAAAAAAAAAGAATATAAGGATGGAAGAAAGAAAGAAAGAAAGATTTGAAATAAATATTGCTTTTGCCGGTGTAAACACTTTAAATTTGAGTCAAGGTTTGGAGATGTGAAGATTCCTGCTCATCTTTGCTATATTCTGCTTGCTGATACTCCAAACAGTCTTCTTGCAATGCTTGGAAGGTGACAGATCTGCATTTGAAATGCCGTATCGTATTAAATTGAAAATTTGAGAAAATGCCAATAAACTTGGCAGGATACTTGCCCATACACTGCTTCATTTCTGTGGCAAATTTCATGAGTCTAGATTAAGGGTTGCTAAGAAAAAGGGGGGGGGGGGGGAATCATGTCTGTACACTTGAAACACGTTTTTTTCTTTAAAAAAAAACATGTTTAGGGTGTCGATCTTAAAAGTCATGTGAAATTGTGTAGGGTGGTCATATTTCATGATTCTTGCACCATTGAAAAGCTTGTTGTGTGCTCGCTCTTTTTGAAAGCATGCAGATCTCAAAATGTTCAAAATGCAACGAGTGACTCATTCTCAGTTACCAGTGATTGGCACAGATGTAGAAAGTGATATATTATAATATGGATTCCAGACAGGTTGGAGCCAGAATAATTTGAGTAACCTTCCCTTGCCTTTTCATGTTGCTTGAAAATGGCCTCTTCACAAAAGTTGTAACCCTCACTCAGTCGGTGGGAAAAAGACATAAGAAAGGAAGCGAGGGACATAAGGGCAAGTGGATTACATGGAAAAGACTATTACTTATTAGAGCCAAGATCTCATTCAGGGCCAATGGATTTGTCTTACCTATTTGGGTCATTCTGAGAGTGAGAATTCTTCAACTCATTCTCAAGTTATACTTTTGCAGCTTTTCCTCACATATCTGGGTTCAGTGATAATACTTTCACACGTAAAACCAGTGCCAAAGTAATAACTTCTCAACCACCATCACTTCCTAGTAGGTACTTGCAATAATGTCACAAACGAGGCTGACGAAACCGGTCCAATTTTATGCTCAGGTTTTTTCAAGTCGTTTTAGGGGAACCTTACTTCGAAGTGTGGATCTCTGTGTTTATCATCGATAACCCACTCATATTAGGTACCACTGGAAAGCTCTTCATATTTTCTACGTGATTATAACATTTTCTTAAGGGAACACACCTCAGGTTTCCAGGGCAATTTGGGTGACACCAGTCGATTTTGAGTTTTTGTCAATTTAAGGTCCCTCAAACCCTCTACAATTCACCCATATGGTTCTCAAGCTCATTGCACCTTTCTAAAGGGTAGAAAAACATAGTTTTTTACACACAGGCATTGCAAGAAAAACCCTTTTTTACGCTTGTCCTACGATTTAGGCCAATATTTGATGACCTGGAACGCTTAGTTACCGCCGCAGAAAGCCCTAACATTTGGTACTGTTGAAAACGTCTGCTTTACGAGATTCATTTCCAAGGGAAACAACTCGTCTCATCCTCTCCGATTCTCTGCAAATCTGTAGTTTGTAACAGGCGATTGTTGCTAATTATAGCTCATGACGCGTGACCTAGTCTGCTTGTCCATTCATAGCGTCAGGATGGAGTGTTTGGCGCGAAAATCTATCCCACAACTCCCCGCGCCACGTAAACAACATGGCTGCGCCATTGTTTTGATCGAACTCCACTACCGCGCTCTGAATTGATCCAGTAAGCTGTACTTTGGTCTGATTGTCATTTTGTTGCTTGGAAATAGTTTCCAAATGCCTCGGCCAAAACGCCAGCAGAAGCATCTTGCTCAGGCTAGAAAAGAGAGGCAGATCGAGAAGAAAACGCACGCCGCTCCAGTATCTCCGCCTCCTGGAATGACTCGATCACCGAGTTCAAGCCCGATTCGGCAATCTCCCACATTAGAAGAGCCACAGCCATCAACTTCATGGGCACCAGATCCTGCTCCGGCATCCATTTCGGCGTCTCAGAGGAAGCTTGATGTCAGTAGAACGGATTATCCAGAAGCTACGAAGCAGGTCTGGGTGATTGCAAATGTGGATCAACTGACAAAGATGTCTGAAGCCGATGTTTGCTCGGAATGTGGCTCTGAGGGATTTGTCATCGAAGTTTGTGAGGAAGGACACATGGGGTTGCAAGCCGCTTGGTCAAGATGTGCAGGACTTGCAAGGTGGAAGTTTCCATCATGTCATCTCCCCGAGATCATTCTGACGACGGAACGTACGAAGTCAACACGAGAATGCTGCTCTTCAGTCATGCTGCTGGAGGAGGCTACGCAATGCTGAAGAAGTTTGGAACAGCCATGGGGATCCCAGTCATCAGCCTCAGCTCATACCAAAGAATTAACCAAAGAGTATCAGGTAAGATCCCATGCTTTGCAATAATAAGAGAATGTGTTTGACATTCTGAACTACCTTTCCTCATTTCTGCATTCGTTTGCTGTGAAACTGACATGTAGTCAAATCACCCAAGCTGATTGAGTGAATTATTATATATTTCAAAAGTAATGTTTATTGTGATATGTCAGGATGATAATTGAAATATTATCTTGACATCTATTGCTTTCATAGTATATTTATTAGTTTCTTCTCTTTTTTTTCAGCTGCCGAGATCCAATCTGGGGAGGAGGCACTGGACCGTGCTGCTGCTGCCATTCGAAGCGCCTATGCAGAAACTGATCCAGATGTTGCTGCAGCCCTGGACCAGGGGCAGACACCAATGTTGGACATTGCTGTGTCCTTTGATGGCACCTGGATGAAGAGAGGATTCAGCAGCCTCTATGGGGTGGGGGTATGCATCGAGCTACTAACTGGACTTGTTGTTGACTTCCAAGTCATGTCCAAGTACTGCCATGCTTGCAAGGTGAATAAAAGCAGGTTGTCTCCTGCAGAGTTCATTCAGTGGAAGGTAGAGCATGCTGCAGACTGTTGTGAAAACCACACAGGTTCCAGCAAGGCCATGGAGATGGAGGCTGCTAAGATGATGTGGGGGAGGTCCATCCGCAAACACAACTTTCGGTATGTGAAGATGCTTGGGGATGGGGATTCAGCTGCAGAGAAGGCAGTGCGTGACAGCAAGCCCTATGATGACAAAGTGGTGGAGAAGCTAGAGTGCATCAACCATGTGCACAAAAGAATGGGCACTGCACTGAGAAAGCTGGCAAGGCAGGAGGGGCTTGGAGGGAGAGGGACTGGCACACTCACAGATGGGAAGGCCAAGTTACTACAAAACTACTACCATGGGGCAGTGACACAGAATACTGCCAGTGTGGGTCAGATGAAAGCTGCCATTTGGGCCACTTTCTACCACAGCATCTCCAGTGATGCTGAACACTTCCATGACAAATGCCCTGAGGGTGCCAGTAGCTTCTGCTGGTACCAGAAAGCTCTTGCACAGGGAAAGCAACCACCCCCTCACTCAGACCATAAATCGCACACCTACCTAAATCCTCAAGTAGCAGAGAAGGTGGCTGAGGTCTATAACAGAATGACCAATGAGAACCTTCTGACTAGGATGCTTCATGGAGGGACTCAAAATGCAAATGAGTCCCTCAATGCCCAGATATGGAGGAGGTGCCCCAAAACCATGTTTATGGGCATGAGAAGAGTGCAGGCTGCTGTCGCTGGGGCTGTGGGTGACTTCAATGAGGGTGCCATGAGCATGACTGCTGTCATGGATAAGCTGTGGCTGGACACCTCCAGTATCACCCTGGCTCATCTTGCTGCTGCAGATGCAGAGAGGCTGAAGCAAGCAGAGGCTGCTACTTCTGCTTCAGCCAAAGCAAAGCGGAGGACATCTTCTGCCCAGCATGGTCAGCAGAGGAGGGCAGAAGAAAGAGTAGAAGGGGAGGTGTATGCAGCAGGCATGGCAGAGTAGGCTGATTAGAGAGCTGGATGCCCTTCAGAGACATTCTAATTGCATGTAGGCCTACAAAGTGACTGGAAAGGGCTGACTGATGCCTATCGGATTTTTTGTCTTTGTAATTTTGAAAATAGAGATTCATTACAGATGATTTCAGTGCATGATTCCTGTATTTGCCTTGATTCTTTGCCATATGATTTATTCTGTATAAAAATAGTAAGTGTAGGAATATTTAGAATTTTTTTCATAATTTTTAGAATTTTTTTTCAATGAATGATGAATGATAACATACTTTACTTCACTATTTCTCAAAACATGGTTTTTGCATGTTTACATGTAGCATAACTTCTTATAACATCATCAATATGAAACACAATTCTTTGATATTTGGTAGAGTGGTTTTGTATATAATTGTGCATTAGAATATAACAGCCATTTTGGATTATCAAGATTAGTTTATTAGTTAGATTACTTTATTTGGAAATAAAAGTCATCGTCTACATGCAAATCCTATACTGTGTGTGTGTGATTTTTTATTTTTTTATTTTACTTCAAAAGACAAAAAACGTGTTATTTCATTGAAGAAGAAATGAATTGAATTCAGAATAATTTTTGTTTGTAAAAAAAAACCAAGTGGTTTTTGACTTATAGTGAATTGAAAATGTTACTTTTTCATTCAAACAGCGGCCATTTTGTATTTTATCTAGGTCAAGAGTTGCTCAAGACAGTACATATCATTTACTGTTCATCATTGATCTCAATTAGACAAGAAAATAACTTTAAAACTGTTAAAAATAATGAGAAAAATATACCTCCTCTTTGAAACAGGTGTGTACCCTTAAACCCTACATCCATTTTCAGTTAATCCTAGCAGTGCAATGCAGGACCTTTTGTTTTTGGCTTAATTATTTTCTTGAAATCGTGATTCTACTTGGTTGCACAAAAAAAGTTACAGCTGCCGCAAATTTGCTAATTTTTCTGGACTGTGCCAGAAGTTTCCCTTACACGTCTTCTGCTGGCAGGCATCATTATGCCAGGAATTTCGAATCTCATATATGCATTAAGTAGATGATCGACGTTGTGCGGATCTACTCAATCGAGGTAAGTTTAATCAAGCATATTTCAATATTGATTTGGATTCTGACAGGAATGGTGCCATCTTCATGGTGATTTAACATGTTTATGATACTGTTCAACTCTGAATCGACAGGGCCTTCGTTGTCATGTCAGTCCCACTTCATCTCAGAGACTTCAGTTCGAGTCTTCAAGTTCAAATAATTTCGCTGTTAATGTTATTGCATTCATTTTATGACTTTTTTGTGCAACCAAGTAGAATCACGATTTTTTTCAGGGGATGTACATAAATCTATAAAAAATATGTATTCATCAAAACGCGTGTCGTCAGTCTCGGAAGAAAATTATTAAGCCAAAAACAAAAGGTCCTACTTTGCACTGCTAGGATTAACTGAGAATGGACGTAGGGTTATATTCACGTAGTAAATTTAAAGAGCTTTCCAGTGGTACCCAATATGAGTGGGTTATCGATGATAAACAGAGATCCACGCTTAGAAGTAAGGTGCCTCTAAAACGGCGCGAAAAAAGCTGAGAGTAAAATTGGACCGGTTTCGTCAGCCTCGTTTGTGACGTTAGTGCAAGTACCTACTAAGGGAGTGGAGGAAAAGGGGGGAGAAACAGTGGCACGTTTACAAATAACAATCTGGGGCTACCAACGGCACTTGGGTGCTCATCACGAAAAAACGGTAAAATAGTGAACTACAGTAGTCGCCGCTTATAAAACACGCGGACCTTAATAAAAACAGCCGTTTTTTAAATACAGTTGGTCCGGTCCGGATTTACATCGTTACTGATGGACATGTTCAACACGCAAACGGTTAATAAAAACGCCGCTTATTAAAAACACTTTTGTTCGGTCCCAATGTGTTTTTAATAAGCGGCGACTACTGTACTGTGAAAACTGCCGCTCCCATCATTTGTCATCCAAGTTCTAACAATGGTGTCCCAGACACAGGAGGTGCAAGAGAGCTGAGACTTCAAACGGCTTAAAGGTCCCACTGCATATCAAACCTGTCCTCAGATTTCCCAACTTCTGTTACTATACAAGCTTTTTTACGTCGGTTTTATTCTATGCACTCACTGAACTAGACAGGAGTAAGAATTGTGGTTCCCGGTAAAATTCCTAAAAATAGAACTCATTTGTGTCAAGGACGCACACCCAAACGCGGCCAAAGCACATCGTTTAGCCAATGCACATAAGAACAAAAAGTGTTCCAGACAGTTTGTTCACGTAAAGACGACGGTGACAACAAACTCTGAACAATGTCATGAGTATGCCTCTGTAAAAAGATTTTTTTTTCAAATTTCGGTGTGGAAGACGCACCAATGCCAATGCCAATGGCCGAATGGCAAGGCAGACAGACCATGAGCGTCTGTCGCTTCTACAAGGCGACGCAACAATATTTCAGGTGAATTGCGTCGCGACACTCCGTGTAACACTATATGAACTGTGCCCAATGTCACTCCTTAGAGCGCACACTTAAATACATGCATTGAAACTGCACGAAACGGAAATAGGTGTTATTGCAAGAAATACTTCTCATAAAAATACACAAGCCCCGAGATCGTGTCGCCCGATTCTGCAAAACGCCTAAAGTGGAAACAAATAATGCGCGGCCTGAATAAATTGGCGCATTGCAGACATGATGAGCTGTAGGCCATAACAACACACACTATTTGATTTCATAAACTTACTTATTGTGGAATAAACGCAGTATTGTCTTGTTTTCTCCACTCACTGATGCAGGTTATGTGCGTCGAAGATTTCACGTTTCTCACACATTTGGGTGACGTACTTGACATGTAGCCCCTGCGGATAATTCTTGCTTGAACAATTATCTTCGCAAAAAAAAAGTTTTTGATACCAAATAAATGTATTTCTTATTTTTGTGTTTTACAATTTCATTTACATGATGTGCTTTCGATTAAAATAAAAACTCGATCTTACTCGCCACTACTAGTACTACCACTACAACTACACGAGCACATGACAGCAAAGATCCTGGACAGAGAAGGCGTGGTTTGGCGTCAACAAAGTAGTAGGCTTTAGCTCGTGCACGAAAACCAATCTTAGGGGAAATACCTCTGGGGTTAGGGAAGGTCTTGTCGAATACTGAACCTCCAAATGAATTAGTGAGCATCCCAGACGAGATGCATACTCTTTTCGAGTTAATCCGTCTTCTGACGGTGGAAGGAGATCGCACTCGGAAGGAACCCGATGTCGACATAAAGGTCTTTGCATTCAAGGAAAATGGGGAGTCGAGCATGCTTGCATTGGCGTGTTCCAATGGTGATTATACTTTTTGGTGTGTTATTCTGTCCATCAGGACGATGATGAGAGCGAGCGGAGTAGTGTGTGTGTGTGTGTGTGTGTGTGTGTGTGTGTGTGTGTGTGAGAGAGAGAGAGAGAGAGAGAGAGAGAGAGAGAGAGAGAGAGAGAGAGAGAGAGAGTATTAACAGTGATATGGAATAGTCACTATTGGAGAGTGCAAATTCCTTAACTGCTAATTTTGAAGCAAATGAAGGACGTGTACCTTATTCCTTATGTAATATTTTGAAAAAGAACCATCACAAGTAGCTAGCCTTGCTTGTGCTTTGCAGGCTACATCCTCCTTCGCTACTGCATCCATGGCAAGTCCTCTGTACTGCGACAGCTCCAACTGCCAGGCAACAAGACGGTGGTCAGCATATGCATTGACCCCACTGTCAGTTGGCTGGCTGTGCTCACTGATGATGCTCGCATCTGCCTGCTACCAGCACTGTGCCTTATGGTGAGTCCTGTACAATGTTGTCCAGTCCTCCAGGTGCCCTGGCTGTTGTCACACATCTCTCATGGTGTTGGACATGTGGCTAAATTTTCTCTTCTTTTGAGGAGGAGGGGGAACAACAACAACGACAACACATCTCAAAAAGAGGAGGAGGAAACGGAGGAGGAGGAGGAGGAGGAGGAGGAGGAGGAGGAGGAGGAGGAGGAGGAGAAATTGAGAAAGGAGGAGGAGAGAAAAAAAGCAAGAAGTGTGTGTATGTGTGTGTGTGTGTGTGTGTGTGTGTGAGAGAGAGAGAGAGAGAGAGAGAGAGAGAGAGAGAGAGAGAGAGAGAGAGAGAGAGAGGGGGGAGAGAGAGGGAGAGAGAGAGAGAGAGAGACACAGAGAGAGAGAGAGAGAGAGAGAGAGAGAGGGGGGGGGTAGAGAGAGAGAGAGAGAGAGACAGAGAGAGAGAGAGAGAGAGAGAGAGAGAGAGAGAGAGAGAGAGAGACAGAGTGACAGAGAGAGAGAGAGAGAGAGAGAGAGAGAGAGAGAGAGAGAGAGAGAGAGAGAGAGAGAGAGAGAGAGAGAGAGAGAGAGAGAGAGAGAGAGAGAGAGAGAGAGAGAGAGAGAGAGAGAGAGAGAGGTAAAAAGGAAGAGGAAGAAGAATTAGGAAGGGATAGAGGGGAAGCAAGTGCAGTAGTAGTTGCAATAGTAGCAGCATTAGCAGCTGCACCAGGGAGCATAAGTGTGAATATCATGATCTTCCCAAAATTGCTGAAGACCTTCTGAAATGGTAGCTTGCACTGTGAATTTGGAATTAATGAAGAGTTTGTTATGTAACCACTGGGTCATACATGTAACTTTAAGTGACTGATATATAACACTGTCCTTTATGTTCTTGTTAAATGTTTTGTAACAACTAACAATGAATATGCGTTAGAGTTCTGCAAAAATAAAAAAGCTGTTATATTCAAGGATCTTAGCTAATACAACTCATTGGGACCCCCACCCCTGACCCCGTTGTTGTTTAATTGATTACTTTTGATCTTGCAGGACCCTGATGCCAAAGTTGATAGAATATGGAATACTGAAGATGCCACCCTGATGCCTGTTGAGAAACCTAAAGGTATTTTGTTGCGGTTGTTGCTTATGTCTGCTTTGAGTCATGAAACAACAGTAAAAACAAAGTATTCTGATGAGATTTACCAAGTGTTTTGGTCATGGCTGCATTCACAGTTGACAGTCCTAAAGGTGTTTTGTTGTTGTTGTCATTTATAATTGCTTTGATTATTAAAATGGCAGTAAAAACAAAGCCTTTTAATGAGATTTACCAAGTGTTTTGGTCTTGGCTGCATACACAGTTGACTCCTAGCTATCTCACAAATATTGACTTGCTGAACTTCCTTACATCTGCAGAATGTACTTTCAAGAGTTGAAGAAAGGTATACTTGCATGGTGGTTCCTTGAAGTTGACACTATATCAATATGCATGAAATAGTTTCTAATCATTTGCCAGACAGAATTCACACTTTACAGTCAGTTCTTATGCATTAGTGGTTCTATTTTGGTTTGGTGGACAACTATGAGTCTTGTAAGTTGTAGCTGTGAAAAGTTACCCCCAGATGGCTTTTCCTGGGTGCTTTCAGCAGCTGCTTGCACTTTTTTGTATGAAGTTGCATCTCAGAGAGCAGCTAACGAGGAGAACATGTTGAGATGCCCATCATGCCAGGCATTAGATAATTAACTTCAACTCAAGGGTCAATAACCAATCCCTGGGTTGCATCATTATTTGAAAGGATTGGAGATGTAGAGACAGACATTCATCGAGATATCTTTGACCCAAGAAAAGAGAACTGTCTTCACAGTTATGGTGTACACTTCTGCTTTCTGTCTTGCACTTTAGCACTTGTAACTTCATTATAAGATTTAGCTCACAGAGCTAACTTTGTGGGCAAAAAGTTTGACACACCAACAGAAATGGGGTTTTTGTAAGCCTTTTCAATATGGTGGCAGTTAAGACCATTGTCATGGCACAGACATAGATTCCATAAACAATGTCCACCTGAAACCAGAGTGAAACCAGTTTAATGTGAACAACTTTTATATTTAGGTGACTTTCATAATGCAAGGACCAAGAAACAATCAGTTACACTCAAAGTAAGAAATAAAGCAACTGCATGGTCTAAATTTGTTGCTCCAGGCCTGTTCAGGAGAGAGAGAGAGAGAGAGAGAGAGAGAGAGAGAGAGAGAGAGAGAGAGAGAGAGAGTGCTTGCCTTCTGGATAGGCCTTCTTGGGTCTGCTATTCTAGTAGTAGTGATACAAATAGTAGCATTAGAAGTACTAGTTGCTGTAGAAATTGCAAGCAACAAGCTCAAATCCCTCAAATCCCTTTTAGAAGGCAAGCACAGCAAGCACTCAAAAGCATTTGCTCTCATAAACAGGCTTTCTATGAACACCTTGGTAATTTTTATGCTGATTCCAGGGCCTGTGTCTGTCATCCACTGGTGGCACACCCTGGATGATCAGCATATTGCCATCATTGGAACCAAGGTGGGTGGTGCTACATTGGAAACTTTAATGTATCTTTCTGTAATACATGTTGCACTGTGTGATCAGTACAATTGATAGGAAAGAAAAAGCACTGTGCTGTTTTTCCACAAGACTCTCAAAATGGCAGTACTCTATATTTCCACTAACAATTTCAACTTTAATTAAGAGACAGTTTGAAAACACTTATGGCAGAATTGTCCTGTTATACAATGACTTCAGTGGAGCAGAACTTTTTGTTCAAAGGCTCGGTAGACTGTTGATGGCCATTGGTGTGTTGCAGACAGGGGAGCTGCTGTTTTTTGACCTAGTTCAGAAAAAGATGGTTTGCAAAAGTCAGGTGGATGCCAAGATTCAGCACCTATCCCTCATCGGAGATGACCAGCAGACTGTCACCTCTCTCTTGGTAAGTGGCACCCTGATCCTTTCTTTCAGGGCATGGGGGGTCTTTGTCTTGGGAACCCTGTCGGCCTTGTCACACCTGAATGGGAATAGTTGTAAGTTTCAAGTGTAATATGCCATACCATCGATTTTTATCCTTTGCTGCCACTCCCATGCCTCCTCAAACCAATGGGTTTCTGTTTCGTGGTCACATGATCATCTTACTACAGATATGTCTGCTGTTCTTCACATGGTCACTTGCCTGATTTGAAACCATCAGTTGATTTAGAAATCTCAGCAAGAGAATGGTGGCAAAAGCGGAGTACAGCATTATGGGATGCTACTTTTTCATAGCTAGCCCTGATTCCTGTTTCAAGTGTTGATGACCTGTGGAATACTCGGCTCTTAAATCATCATTCATGCAGGTAATAAACTTGTTTGAAATAGAAATATACATGTTCCATTTCAGGTCATGTTGTTGTTGTTGTTGTTGGCATCCGTCAGTCTCGTGAGACTATGGAGTGTGCGCCAGGTTTGGTCAGTCCGGGGTTGAATATGTGACCTGTTTTCACAAACGGAGTCTTAACTTTAAAAGAAGATTTTGAGATACATATATTTGTATTTTCAAAATCTGCAAAAATGTATCTTTCATTTGATAGAAAAATCTAACTTCTACTCTAAAAACTGATCAAGTTATGCTCACTCAAAGATAGGTGGTGTGCTGACAGCTATTTTGAAAAATCAAGGGCAAACGATTTAACTACTTTATCCACAGTTATTCTTTAGCAATAGACCATTTTAATGCATGCATCAGCTCAAAATTTTGCAGGTTGGTAGAAAAAATCTATTTCTGAACATAGAATGATAAATAAATGGAAAAGCATTTGATCTTGACAACGAATGCCTGTTATTATTCAACAAAAAATGCAAAATGATGGAAGAGAATGTATAATACTTTAGAATGGGTAGGTGCAATACAGTCAAATGTTTTGTTTTTTAAGCTAAAAAGAAACTTTCCAACATTCGATTATGAAAATTAAGTGTATGTAGTGTGATGGGGTGGAGGCAAGGCTTGATGGTAGAAGGGCGCAGGCATGAGACAAAATCGCTGCTGCTTCCACAACGTTATTGTTACCCATGGGTAGAGAAGCTGCGGGCTGGTCCCAGGCCGGATGATAATGGCCTAGACCAAACCCAAGACCATGGTGGTAGTGGTCTCTCCCCCAGATCGGGATGGGGTCTCTCTCAACGTGCCAACAGTCCCTCCTTATCAAAGAATTGCGTGGACCTCAGGGGAGCCAGGCTTGGGATCGGCGGTTTTGATCTCAGCCTGTCTCTGGGTTGTGTTTTCCTAATGATAGACAAAGGCTTATTGTCAGGCACAACAAAGTCAACTGAATGAATATTGCACCATTGCAATCAGATGTCTTAATTTAGAGAAAGCATCAAATGTGTCTCTTCACTTCACCCGGTCACAGTAGGATTCAGTTTTGCCAAAACGTCAAAATGCACAAAATCCACCCTCACCACCTTTGTCAGCCTCTACTGCAGTTTTACTTTGTGCGAGTTAAGACTCAGTTCATGAAAATGGGTCACATATGCAAAATTTAACTTGAAAATTCTTTCTCTAGAGCAGTGGGGGAATAAATGCATACACAAAGTCCATGACTAGAAGCACTCCATTGAATATCTCACCCTAGAGCAACAGTTATTTGCTCTCGTGATGCACTCTTGCCCTCCATGGAGAAATGCCATGAAATGAAACATTGTGCTGATGTCCTCCCAGGTAGTCTATTTGGCTCTCTAGGACTGCTCCAGGCTGAGCAACTGGAGGAGGCCCAAAAAACCCTGCAGCTGGGGGTTCCAGCTAATGCTGGGGGTATGTTGTGCAGCTCTGGCTGTGTGCTGTACCAATGCAGACGTTGCTTTCTTTGCAGGTGACTGGGAGCTGTGGCAACCAGTGGAAGGTGCTCCTGGAGACCATCAACACCAGCACCTCTCGATTCAGCCCTGACCAGGAGATTCTCAACCTGGACTACGACCCAATTGATGTTCGCTCTCTTCCCTTCAGAAACATCACCAACAGACCTGGTAGGACTCTATCTACTGACTCCGAAAACAGTGATTTCGTAGGCTTAAATTCCTCCTTGAAAACTCCAAGTCAACCCCTACACTGGTTGTAGGGGTTGGTAAGAGATGGCAGCAAAGGTGGACTATAGCTCTATGGGTCATTTTAGTAAACGTACATTAAAGCCCTCATCTCACAGTAGCCTCTTGGCTTTCGATGAGCGCTGTTCAGTGCTGTACATGTCATAAAGGTACATAGTTGTGCATAATTTCTCCCCACCCAGGAACTGGTGAGGTACTGGTTTGAATAGTGAGACCAAGAGTGGTGCAGCTATTCCTTAATGCAGCTGAGAGCCATTGTCTGATTTCACTGCTTCCCCTCTGTCTGTGTTCACCCACTTGATCCCATGAACAGTGAAAAAGTGGGGCTTTATTCCACTTCCCTTGTAGTCCCTTCATGGCCATAAGGTGCAGTGTTGAAATGAATGAAGGAACGAACAAAAAAAGTAATGGTCAAGGCCACCAGCCCATTATAAATAGTTACAAACACTTCTGATGGTGGGTCCAGTGTACAATATGGTACTGCATAACTCTCATTTTATCTCCCTACCCTGGAGTAAAGCCAAGTGCAGCATACTTGGTGTTGCACTGCAGTATGTATGTATGTAAAGTGTACTTGTATTGCGCGCACTTCCAGCCCAAACGCTGCTCAGTGGCGCTTGCAAAAAAAAAAAAGTCACGAATTTTCCATGGTTCTAGGATGTCCCTAGTAGGGGTCGACTAGGATCCCCTAGTCAGCAAGACGCGCTTGGTGGAAAAGGCACATCTTGAGGCTTCCTCTATTATAACTTCCAAAGAACAAACTTGTCATTATTAGTAACAGCAGCAGCAGTCTTAGAAGTAGAAGTAGCAGTAATAGTAGCAGTCTTAGTGGTAGTTGAGAAGAATGTATGGGTAACAGTCATAGAACCCCTACCTGTACATATCAGATATGTTTACCTCTACCTCTTGCCCTTGCAGAGGAGATGAAGGATAAGTTCCTGCCTACACGGTTCCTGCAGTTCCAGAGGTCGGTGATGCTGAGTACCCAGTATGCTAAGGGTCGGCACTTCCTCACAGCACACTGTGACCGCTCCTCCACTCTGCAGGTCTGGTACCAGGAAGTCCATAGAATCTTGCTTGTTTCAGTAGCACTGGATGAGTGCCCAGATATTTCATTGTGTGCAGTTGCTAATATAATGCAAATATCCACCAGAGGGTACACAGGAACATATCTTGGGTCTCAGGCAGGAACGGAAGCATTTATGAAAGACAGATGATAATGATCAATCCCATGAATTGTTTTGTTGCCATTGCTTTGTATCTCTGTCTTCCATAAAATTACTGCTGCCGACTTACCACTTTCCATGTGAGTTTTCAGAGGTCTTTTTTACTCGTGCTGCCATATGTACAATTCTTTTGTTTCCAAGATTTTCATTATTGATTTTGTAAGAGCAAAGGACGTTCAAATCCAAGCAGATGGTATCATACTGGTGCACTGTTCACAGGCTTTGTCATGATTCATGCATGATTGCAAAGGCATAACATGATAATTTAATCAATAGCATTTTAAGTAATTTTGTTGTAGAATGTTTCCACCTGAATTCACTGCAAATTGACACCAATTGAACGTGTTAGCACAAAAGTCAAGCACGGTAGCAGACAGATGTTGTGACCCGTCAGCCAATCAGAAGTTTCCTACTAAACTGTCTTGGCATGTATGTCAGGATGCAAAAGTCTTCGTAGCCCCTTTACCTTTATAACCATTACAGGACATGGCCACTTAAGGGGAGACACCACTATAAAAATGGTCAAAATGTCAATTTCAGGTGATTTTGACTTATGAGCATTTTTGAGTTGTTTCAACCCTCTGCAATGTAATTCCAATAGTCTCTTTAAAACATGCTAGAAAGCATGTTAAAATGAAAAGAAAGAACCTTACCCCTCTGATAATTTTTCATGGCACTATTGGAAATACATGTACATAGAAGATGGAAAAGGCAAGTTTTCCCAAGGTTTCTTTTTTTCCACGTTTTCTCGTGAACTACTTTTTGTGAACTTGAAATTATGCAGAAAATGTTTGGAACATTGTACAGATCTGTAATTTTCAGGGTGTGTTCTTTATGCATGTAGCAACATTTTTGTCACATGGTTTTGTGATATGAGCCCTTAGGTCAGCAGGTATACATTAAACAAGTTGTAAAAATGGTGATTCTTTTGAGTTTTTGAGTTGTACATTTTTTTAAAACATAGAAAATTACTTGTTATTTGAATTATTAACAAATGACCTACTTTTTTATCCATTGAGCAAAAGTTGTTTTCACTTAATTTCATGTAAATCTTTGAATTGCCATGCATGAAAGTTTGAAAACTCATTGCAGTAAAAAAAAATCTTCTCTTTTACACATGTCTCTCCTTAAATGGTTGCAGGTGTATGACAGCACAGCGGAGCACCTGCCCCTGTTTGTGTACAAGTTGCCTGTTGGAGCCTACAACACTGTCCTCACAGACAGAGTCGTCTTCCACATGTGCAGGGTGGGCACTAAGAAACTCCATGTCTTGTCCAACCAGCGGGCAGAGACTTCCATTGAGGAACCGCAGGTGAAAACGGTGGCAGTGTAGGAATGTATTCTCCCTTGTGGGTGGATGTGTGGGAAAGTATTTTGCACTGATTTAGTTGTAAATGTAAGTCTGATTGATGGATTGATTGGTGAATAAGGTAACTGTGAGAATAATAAGATTTACTTTTTGTTGATACCATCACTCCTTCTCAAACTCATTTGTTTGTTATCTATTCAGCATCTAGTGTCCATTTCTTTCAGTTTCATGCAATTTTTCACAAACCAAATATCACTCTCCAAAAGCATCCTTTTTAGAAATAACTTATTAGCCTTTTATGTGATACCAAAAGTTTCTAACAGTTTTGTAACTTGTACAAGAGCAAAACGTTTCTTTCTTACTTGTTACCAAGGAGGCAATGCTGCAATACCCTTTCATACAGTCCTATCTACACAGGAGTTCAACAAAGAGGTTTCAGTTCAGCACTGTTTCATGCTGCCTTATATCTGCAGGAGTTTAGTAAGAAGACCTTACAGCAGTACCTTTTCATACTATCTTATCTCTACAGGAGTTAAACAGGCTTTGCTGCAGTACCCTAAGAATGCTACCATAGGCAGGCACACACACACACACACACACACACACACACACACACACACACACACACACACACACAAAGTAGTTTCCAGTCACCCCACCAACCCTAAATTTGCCACTGACCCTACTTTTTTTCTGCTGGAAAGCGCACACACACCTACACACACACACATGCACACATCACATACCTATTAAAAAATTAATCATTCACTAGAATCAATAACTTGAATTAGATTTTATATAAACAAAATATAATTTTCTTTGTATACAAAAGTTTGGGTTTTTAAATTTATAAAACATCTTT